>APFE030047828.1:0-16416 GCA_000404065.3 Pinus taeda
AGGGCCTTGGCTTTAGGTTTGGGTTTAGTTTTAAGTTAGGTTTTAGGATTTATGGTTTAATGTCTATAAAAATTTAGTAAATTGTTTTAACAAACACTTAAATAAATGTCACCAAATGCTTTTGCAAATCTTATAAACTGCCCATGGTTTAGGGTTTAGCTTATAGGGTTTAGGGTTTATTATTTACGGTTTAGGGTTTAGAGTTTATTTTTTAGGGTTTAAGGTTTTCGTTTTAGGGTTGGGGGTTTAGGGTTTATGGTTTAGGTTTTATAAGACATTTTTAAGAGCTTTTAATAAACACTTAAAAAAGGTTACAAAACACTTTTCAAAACGTTATTAAATGATGAGGGTTTAGGGTTTAGGGTTATAACACTTTATTAAATTATTTTAATAAAACCACTTAAAATATATACAAAATTTGTTTTTGAAACGTTATACATTCTTATTGTTTAAGGATAGGTTTATTGTTTAGGGTTGGATTTATAAACTGCGTTTTGATAAATTCTTTTTAATAGAAGAAACATAAAAAAGGAGTTACAAAAACACTTGTTAAAATGTTATAAAATCCTTAGACTTTAGGGTTTAGGATTTGAAATTCTATAATATTCTCATGGTTCAGGGTTTAGAGTTTATAACACTTTAGTAAATTCTTTTAATAAACACTTTAAAAAAATTAAGAAAACGGTTGTAAATTTTATAAAATACTTAGGCTTTAGAGTTTAGGCTTTAGGGTTTCAGGTTTTGGGGTTAAAATGTTATAAAATGCTTACGGTTTAGGATTTAGGGTTTATAACATTTCATAAATTCTTTTTATAAACACTTCAAAAAATGTTCCAAAAAGTTTGTTAAGATGTTACTGAATTCTTAGTGTTTAAAATGTCATAAAATCCCTAAGTTTTAGGGTTTAGGGTTCACAAGGCTTTAGTAATTTGATAAACACTTAAAAAAGTTACAAAACTCTTTTTCAAATGTTATAAAATGCTTAGTCATTAGGGTCTAGGCTTTACGGTTTATAACAATTTAGTAAATTCTTTAAATAAATACTTTAAAAAAACATAGAAATGCTTGTTAAAATGTTATAAAATACGTAGGGTTTAGGTTTTTGGGTTTTAAATGTTATAAAGTGCTTATGGTTTAGGGTTTAGGGTTTAGATTTGGGGTGTGGGTATTACAGTTTATTGTTTATAATGCTTTAATAAATTCTTTTAATAAACACTTATAAAAAAGTGAAAAAATGGTTTTTAGGGTTTATGGTTTTTGGGGTTTTAGGCTTTAGGGTTTATCATTTTCTAGGGTTTATGGTTTTTTATGTTTTATGGTTATTTTAGAGTTTTTAGGGTTTATGTTTTTTAGATTTTAGTGTTTGGGTTTTAAGGTTAAGGGTTTAGGGATTAGGGGTTTAGGGTTTATAACACTTTAGTAAATGGTTTTAGTAAACACTGAAATAAAAGTTACAAATCACTTTTTAAAATGTTATAAAATCCTTAGGTTTTAGTGTTTGGGGTTTAGGGCTTAGGGTTTACGGATAGATTTTTCATTTTAAGGTTTAGAGTTTATAAGATATTAGTAAATGCTTTCAAGCTTTAGGTTTTAGGGTTTATAAGATCTTAGAAAATGATTTTGGGGTTTATCATTTAGGCTTTAAGCATTAGGATATAGGTTTTGGGGTTTTAGGTTTTAGATTTAGTAAATTTTTTAATAAACACTTAGTAAAGTTGCAGAACACTTTATAAAATGTTATAAAATTCTTAGTGTTTAGGGTTTACCCTTTAGAGTTTATGGTTTAGGATTTAGAATTTCAGGTTTAGTGGTTATGGTTTAGGGTTTATGGTTTACGATTTATAACACTAATGTTACAAAACACTTTTTAAAATATTAAAGAAAATTATCGTTCAGGGTTTATGGATTAGGGTTTAGGATTTATAACACTTTAATAATTTATTTTAATAAACACTTAAATAAAAGTTTAAAATTCTTTTTAAAATGTGTAAAATAATTATGGTTTAGGTTTTAGGGCTTGCAGGTTTAGGGTTTAGGGTTTCGTGTTTATGGTTTAAGGTTTATAGCACTTTGGTGAATTTTTTTAAGAAACACGTAAATACAAGTTACAAAACAGTTTTCAAAATGTTGTAAAATTATTACGGTTTAGGATTTAGGGTTTATAACACTTTGGTAAATGCTTTTAATAAATACATAAACAAAATTTAGAAAATGCTTTTTTAAAATGTTATAAATTACGTAGGGTTTAGGTTTTAGGATTTCAAGTGTAGTGTTTGGGGCTTAGAGTTTAGGTTTTATAAGACTTTAGTAAGTTATTTTAAGAAACACTTAAATAAAAGCTACAAAATGATTTTTAAAATGTTATAAAATGATTAAGGTTTAGGGTTTAGGGTTTAGGGTTTGGGGTTTACAGTTTAGGACCTAAGTTTCAGGGTTCATAAAAATTTAGTAAATTATTTTCATAAAAAGTTAAATAAAAGTTACAAAACACTTTTAAAAATGTTATAAAATACTTAGGGCTTAGGGTTTATAGTTTTGGGTTTAGGTTTTTGCGTTTAGGGTTAGGATTTATAACACTTTAGAAAATATTATTCAGGAACACTTAAATGAATGTTACAAACTCTTTTTAAAACATTGTAAAATGATTAGTATTTAGGGTTTGGGGTTTGGGGTTTGGGGTTTATGGTTTATAAGGATTTAGTAAATTCTTTTGATAAAAACATAAATAAAAGTTAAAAAACTCTTTTTAAAATGTTATAAAATGCTTAGGGTTTAGGGCTTAAGGTTTAGGATTTATAAGCGTTCAGTAAATGGTTTTAATAAACACTTAAATAAAAGTTACAAAAAACTTCTTAAATTGTTATAAAATGCTTAGAGTTTAGGATTTAAGGTTTAGGGTTTCAAGTTTGGGGTTTAGAGTTTAGGTTTTAGTGCTTAAGTTTTATAATGATTTAGTAAATTATTTGAATAAACCTTCGTAAATTCTTTTAATAAAGACTCAAATAGAAGTTCCAAAACACTTTTTAAATTGTTATAAAATCCTCAGGATTTAGGGTTTTGTGTTTTCAATTTGCATTTAGGTTTAGGGTTTAGGGTTTATATCTTAAGGTTTATAAGACTTTAGTAAATCATTTTAATAAACAGTTAAATAAAAGTTACAAAACGGTTTTTAAAATGTTATAAAATTCTTAGGATTTAGGGTTTAGGGTTTATAACACTTGAGTAAATTCTTTTAATAAACACATAAATAAAAGTTACATACTACATTTTAAAATGTTATAAAATGCTTAGTTTTTATGGTTTAGAGTTAAGGGTTTGAGGTTTATTGTTTGAGGTTTAGGGTTTAGTGTTTATGGTTTATAACGCTTTCGTAAAAGATTTTAACAAACACTTAAATAAAATTTACAAAATTCTTTTTAAAAAATTATAAAATGATTAACATTTACAGTTTTGGGTTTACGGTTTGGGGTCTAAGGTTTATGGCTTGGGGTTTAGTGTGTAGGGTTTAGGGTTTGGGGTTTAGGGTTTAGCATTTAGGGTAGAGTGTTTGAGGTTTATAAAATTCTTAGGGTTTATGGTTTATGGTTTTGTGGTCTAGGGTTGAGGGTTTAAGGTTTAGTTTTTAAGGTTTATAACACTTTAGTAAATGATTTTAATAAACAATTAAATAAAAGTTACAAAACACTTTTTTAAATGTCATAAAATGATTAGGGTATAGGGTTTGGTCTATAAGGTTTAGTGTTCATGGCTTAGGGTATAGGGTTTAGGGTTTATAATAATTTAGTAAATTTTTTTAATAGACACTTAACTAAAAGTTAGAAAACGATTTTCAAAATGTTATAAAATGTTGAGGGTTTAGGGTTTAGGGTTTACAGTTTATGGTTTAGGGACTATAATAGTCTACTAAATGCTTTTAATAAACATTTAAATAAAAGTTACAAAATACTTTTTAAAATGTTATAAAATACTTAGGGTTGAGGGTTTATAGAAATTTAATAAATGCTTTTAGTAAACACTTAAATAAGAGTTACAAAACATTTTTAAAATTGTTACCAAATGGTTAGATTTTAGGCTTTACTATTTGGAATTTAGCGTTTATGATTTAGGGTTTGGGGTTTAGGGTCTAGGGTCAAAGGCTAAGCATTTGTAGTTTAGGATTTAGGTATTATGGTTTATGGTTTAGTGTTTATGGTTTTGTGTTTATAACACCTTAGTAATTGTTTTAATAAACACTTTAATAAAAGTTACAAAACTCTTTTTTAAATGTTATAAAATGATTAGGGTTTAGTGTTTAGGTTTTGGGGTTTAGGTTTTATAGTTTAGGGTTTGGGGTTTAAGGTTAAGGGTTTCGTTTTAGGGTTTAGGGTGTAGGGATGAACGACCCCACCTTATGGGGTATCCATTGCTACATACTACACATAATGCATTCATCTCGTGAAGCCTCGAGGAGTTATAAAAGCTTAGTAAATTATTTTAATAAACAAATTAAATAAATGTTACAAAACACTTTTCAAAATGTTATAAAATACTTAGGGTTCTGGGTTTAGGTTTTAGGGTTTAGGGTTTATAACACTTTAGAAAATGTTTTCAATAAATACTTAAATGAAAGTTACAAAACACCTTTTAATATGTTATAAAATGATTAGTATTTAGGGTTTTGGGTTTTTGGTTTAGTGCTTAGGGTTCATGTTTTGTGATTTAGGGTTTATAAGGATTAGTAAATTGTTTTAATAAACACTTAAATAAAAGTTAAAAAACTCTTTTTAAAATGTTATAAAATGATTAGGGTTTAGGGTTTGGAGTTAAGGGTTTAAGGTTTATGTTTTATAAGGGTTTAGTAAATCATTTAATGAACAGTGAAATAAAAGTTACAAAACACTTTTTAAGATGCTATAAAATATTTAGAGTTTAGGATTTAAGGTTCAGGGTTTAGGATTTAGGGTTTCAGGTTTGGGATTTAGAGTTTAGTGTTTAGGGTTTAGGGTTTATAATTCTTTAGTAAATTATTTTAATAAACACTATAATAAAAGTTACAATATTCTTTTTAAAATGCTATAAAATGCTTAGGGTTTAGTGTTTACGGTTTGGCCTTTGGGATTTAGGGTTTAGGCTTTATAAGACCTTAGTAAATGCATTTAATAAAGACTGAAATAAAAGTTCCAAAATGTTTTTTGAACTACTATAAAATGCTTAGGTTTTATGGTTTTGGGTTTTGATTTTGGGTTTCAGGTTTACGGTTTATGGTTTAAATTTTAGGGTTTATAACACTTTAGTAAATTCTTTTAATAAACACCTAAATAAAGGTTACAAAACAATTTTTAAAATGTTATAAAATGGTTACAGTTTAGGGTTTAGGCTTTAAGATTTAGGGTTGTGGGTTTAAAGTTTAAAGTTTATGGTTTAGGGTTTATAACACTTGAGTAAATGCTTTTAATAAACACTTAATTAAAAGTTACAAACTACTTTTTAAAATGTTATAAAATTCTTAGTGTTTATCATTTAGAGTTAAGGGTTTGGGGTTTATTGTTTGGGGTTTAGGGTTTATGGTTTTGTAGTTTAGGATTTAGGGTTTAGGGTTTAAGGTTTAGGTTTTAAGGTTATATACTATTTTAGTAAATGCTTTTAATAATCAATTCAATAAAAGTTACAAAACACCTTTTAAAATGTTATAAAATGATTAAGGTATAGGGTTTATGCTATAGGGTTTGGGCTTAAAGGCTTAGGGTTTGGTTTTTAGGGTTTATGGTTTATGGTTTATGGATTATAACACTTTACTAAATGCTTTTAATAAACATTTAAATAAAAGTTACAAAACACTTTTTAAAATTTTATAAAATACTTAGGGTTTATGTTTACAGTTTAGCGTTTAGGGTTAGAGGTTTATGTTTTAGAGTTTAGGGTTTAGGGTTTATAGCACTTTAGTAAATGTTTTCAGTAAACACTAAAATAAAGGTTACAAAATGTTTTTAAAAATGTTCTAAAACGCTTAGGGTTTTGGATTTAGAATTCAGGGTTTAGGATTTACAGTTTGGGGTCTAGGGTGTAGGGTTTAGGGTTAAGAGTTTTCGGTTTAGGGATTACGCCTTGGGATTTATAACACTTTACAAAATTCTTAGTGTTTAAATTTTAATATTTTTGGTTTAGGGTTTAGGGCTCTTCAATGTGAATCATGAAAAGATTGTTTTCTATGCTTTCCTAGAATACAAGCATCACATTGCTTAAGCTTCCTAGGAATTGTAGGCAAACCAATAACACCATTTTTCTTCAAGAAGTGGAGGTTGTCATAGTTCAAATGTACAAATCAAGCATGCCATAATAAACTTGATGGAAGTGTACCTTCTTCATAATGAGAATCATATGAGAAATGTTGTGCACAAGTAGAGGTACCCTTCAGCTTGAGAAACCTTTATTCTTCTATCCCCCTCATGACAAGTGAGTGGTCAGATGCTTTTCTCACCTAAATCTTGCCATAAAACATATGAATGGAGTGACCTTTCTAGCGAGTGTGGACCGAGGACAACAAGTTTCTCTTAAGCTGTGGGAGATATAGGACATGATGCAGAAGGAAGTCTGGAAGACCACACAAATTAAGCTTAATTGTGCCAAGCCCTAATAGCTTGATTTTTGATTGGTTTGAAAAGTATATTGGTCAATCAAAATTGTTAGTAAGTTTTTCAAAAAAATATTTTCTATGAGCCATGTGGAAAGCTGCTCCTAAATCAACCAACCAATCATTTTTCCAAGAAATAAGTGAGGACAAATATCATAAGTTCCAAGTAAATGGGAGGACAAATATCATAAGTGTCAATGCAACTAGCCTGTCATATACACCGACCAAAGAGTATATTTAACCATGAAAAATAAACTTAGTAGATAAATTGACATACCAGCCGAGTGTCCTTCAACTTTCAAATCCTCTCTGAAAAAGCCTTTGGGCATTAGAAACCTAGAATTATCACAGTAAATGGCTTAGTCCTTCAAGCCACTACCATACCAAAATGGAGAAGAGCTTCAAGACATTATTGGGCTGATAACGGAGAAGGCTGTGAGCCGCAATTCAGGCATCGACACATGCCGAATTGCAACAACACTGGAGGAGGGTCGTGGAGTGGTTATGGGAGCGTTAAATCATTAGAGAAGACACCACACCAGTGTGGTACCAACTATTGTGTGATCATATAATCGAAAATATTAGATGAAATACAAAACGAAGCTATCTAGCAAAGAATTTTCTTTGCACCAGATATGAATCTATGCATCAAGAGGTGGTAAGCGGGCGATATGGTGCTCAACATTGTCTAGAATATTTTAAAAATGCATATGATAGTGTAATATGGGGTGGATTTATCACAATAAAATGAAATGTAAAAAAATTAGAGTAGGAGCAAGAGCAGATAGGTATGGAAAGCGCGTGAAGCCCAGTATGACACTCACAACAAAGGGTGCGAATGTTTTATAAACCAGTCCATAGGACAGTTACAATATAAAACACCTTATCATAGTAGCAATAACACAATTAGGAAGCAACCACACCACAACAAACCATTCAACATAGCAAAAATTGCCTCAATGCAATGAATCGACACTTCAACAGTACAATAAAATGCACAGAAGATGATGGCGAGATGAACTTATATGAAAGACTAAAAAAAATTGGCAAAAGGGGGTTACAAGATAGAGAGGGAAGCCAAAAATGGCACTAGCTATGATACCATGTCAGACCAAGAGGTAACTCCTCAAATCAATTCATTGATATTCATTCAGGTTGGTATTTATTATATACATCACGGAGAGAATATTCATTTCATCTCCCAATGACTATTCATATTTTTTATTACTTATTTACATCAATATCGGTTATTAACCCAATCCTGATGATTAGGTGTCAACACACTTAAAAAAGTTACAAAACTGTATTTTAAAACGATATGAAATTCTTAGTGTTTATGGATAGGTTTATGGTTTAGGGTTTATAACACTTTAGTAAATGCCTTTAATAAACACTTAAAAAAAAGTAAGAAATTGCTTGTTATAATGTTATAAAATACTTAGGGTTTAGGTTTTAGGCTTTAGGGTTTAGGGATTTGGGTTTAAAATTTTATAAAATGCCTATGGTTTAGGATATGGGGTTTATAACCCTTTAGTAAATTATTTTAATAAATAGTTCAAAAAAGGTTACAAAAGGCTTGTTAAAATGTCATTGAATGGTTAGGGTTTAAGTTTGGGGTTTAAAATGTTATAAAATGCTTAAGATTTGGGTTTTAAGATTCACAAGATCTTAGTAAATTATTTCAAGCTTTATGCTCTAGGGTTTAGGGTGTATAAGACCTTAGTAAATTATTTTAAGTTTTATCCATTAGTCTTTAAGCATTACAATACAGGGTTTAGGGTTTGAGGTTTACGGTTTTGGTTTTATAACACTTTAGTAAATTCCTTTAAGTAAACACTTAAATAAAAGTTACATAAAACTTTCTAAAATGTTATAAAATTCTTAGTGTTTAGGGTTTACCATTTGGGTTTTGGGGTTTTGGGTTTAGGGTTTCAGGTTTAGGTTTTATGGTTTAGAATTTATAACACTAAAGTTACAAAATGTTTTTTAAAATATTAACAATAAATAGTGATTAGGGTTTAGGGATTGTGGTTTAAGATTTATAACACTTTAGTAAATTATTTTAATAAACACATAAATAAAAGTTTAAAATGATTTTTAAAATGTTATAAAATTATTAGCATTTAGGTTTTAGGGTTAGGGGGTTTAGGGTTTAGGGTTTCAAGTTTAGGTTTATGGTTTATAACACTTTAGTAAATTATTTTAATCTACACTTATATCAAAGTTACAAAACACTTTTTAAAATGTATTAAAATGGTTAGGGTTTAGATTTTAGGGTTTATAACACTTAAGTACATGCTTTTAATAACACCTAAATAAAATTTAGAAAAATACTTTTAAAATGTTATAAAATACATAGGGTTTACGTTTTAGGGTTTCAGGGGTAGTGTTTGGGGTTTATGTTTAATGCTTTATAACACTCTAGTAAATTATTTTAATAAACACTTAAATAAAAGCTCCAAAACTATTTTAAAAATGTTATGAAATCATTAAGGTTTAGGGTATAGGGTTTAGGGTTTGGGGTTTACGGTTCAGGCCTTAGGTTTTAGGGTTTATAACAATTTAGCAAACTATTTTAATAAAAAGTTATATAAAAGTTACAAAACACTTTTCAAAATGTTATAAAATACATATGGTTTAGATTTTAGGGTTTATAACGCTTTAGAAAATGCTTTTAATAAACACTTAAAGGAAAGTTACAAAATGATTTTTAAAATGTTATAAAATTATTACTATTTACGGTTTGTGGTTTGGGGTTTGGGGTTTAGGGTTCATGTTTTAGGATTTAGGTTTGATAAGAATTTAGTAAATTCATATAACAAACACTTAAATAAAATATAAAAAACTCTTTTTTAAAATGTTATAAAATTCTTAAGGTTTAGCGTTTGGGGTTTAGGGTTTAGTAAATGATTCTAATAAACACTTAAATAAAAGTTACAAAACACATTTTAAAATGTTATAAACTGCTTAGAGTTTAGGATTTGATGTTTAGGGTTTCATGTTTGGGGTTTAGAGTTTAGCATTTAGTGTTTAGGGTTTATAACACTTCAGTAAATTATTTTAACAAAAACTGTAATAAAAGTTACAAAATGGTTTTTTAAATGTTATAAAATGATTACAGTTTGGGGTTTATCATTTAGGGTTTGGGGTTTACGGTTCAAGGTGATTTATTGTCTAGGGTTTATGGTTTGTAAGACTTTTTTAAATGGTTTTATTCAAGGCTTAAATAAAAGTTGCAAAATTCTTTTTAAAATGATGTAAAATTATTAGGCTTTAGTGTTTATGGTTTGTCCTTTGGGATTTAGGGTTTATGGTTAATAAGACCTTAGTAAATGCTTTTAATAAAGACATAAATATAAGCTCCAAAATGTTTTTTTAACTATTATAAAATTCTTATGGTTTAGGGTTTCAGGTTTTGATTTTGGGTTTTAGGTTTAGGGTATAGTATTTAGGGTTTAGGGTTTATAATACTTTAGTAAGTGATTTTGATAAAAACTTAAATAAAAGTTGCAAAAAGTTTTTTAAAATGTTATAAAATGCTTAGGATTTAGGGTTTAGGCTTTAGGCTTTAGGGTCTGGGGTTTCAGGTTTAGAGCTTAAGGTTTAGGGTTTATAATGCTTGAGTAATTGCTTTTAATAAACACTTAAATAAAAGTTACCCATCATTTATTGGAATGTTATAAAATGCTTAGTGTTTATGGTTTACAGTTAATGGTTTGAGGTTTAGGGTTTAGGGTTTAGGGTTTTGAATTTAGTGTTTATAACACGTTCGTAAAATCTTTTGATAAAAACATCAATAAAATTTTCAAGATTTTTTTAAAATGTTATAAAATGCTCATCATTTATGGTTTAGGTTTTAGGGTTTGGGGTTCAGGGTTTATAGTTTGTGGTTTATGGTGTAGGGTTTAGGGTTTGGGGCTTAGGGTTTAGGGTAGAGTGTTTAAGGTTTATAAAATGCTTAGGGCTTAGTGTTTATGGTTTAGATTACAAGGTTTATAACACTTTAGTAAATGCTTTTAATAAACACTTAAATAAAAGTTACAAAACATTTTTAAAATGTTATAAAATGATTAAGGTATAGGGTTTACGCTATGGGATTTAGGGTTAATGGTTTAGGTTTTAGCGTTTAGGGTTTATAACACTCTAGTAAATTATTTTAATAAACACTTAAATAAATGTTACAAAACCGTTTTTAAAATGCCATAAAATGTTGAGGGTTTAGGGTTTGGGTTTTAGGGTTTAAGGTTTAGGGTTTTAAGTCTTGGGTTTAGGGTTTACAGTTTAGGGTTTAGGGATTATAACACTTTAGTAATTTGTTTTAATAATCATTTAAATAAAATTTACAAAAAACTTTTTAAAATGTTATAAAATACTTAGAGTTTACCATTTACAGTTTAGGGTTTAGGGTCATGGGTTTATGCTTTAGAGTTTAGGGTTTAGGGTTTATAGGACTTTATTAAATGTTTTTAATAAACACTTAAATAAAATTTACAAAATGTTTTTAAAATTCTTATAAAATGCTTAGGGTTTAGGGTTTAGAATTTAGGGTTTAGAATTTAGGGTTTCAGATTTAGGGTTTGGGGTTCAGGGTCTAGGGTTTAGGGTTACACATTTGTTTTAGGCTTTAGGGATTAAGGTTTATGGTTTAGGGTTTATAACACTTTATAAAATGCTTAGGGTTTAAGTTTTAAGATTTTCGATTTAGGGTTCATGGTTTCAAGTTTATAACACCTTAGTAATTGTTTTAATAAACGCTTAAATAAAAGTTACAAAACACTTTTTAAAATGCTATAAAATGCTTTGTGTTTAGATTTTAGGATTTGGAGTTTAGGGTTGAGGATTTAGGGTTTAGGGTGTAGGGATGAACCACCCCACCTTAAGGAGGTATTTTTTGCTACATATTACACATAATGTATTGATCCCATGGAGCCCTGAGGAGTTATGAAGAAAAATAAATAAAAGGAAAAAGGTTTATGAAGAAGGGTATCTCATGTACCACATTTTTCTCCCTCCTACACTCACATACCTAGGTGTGGTCTTCCCTTATTATAGATAATCATAAATTTTTTAAGGTTTATGATTTATGGATTGGGGATTGGGGTTTAGAGTTCAGGATTTAGGGTTTATAACTTTTCAGTAAATTCTTTTAATAAGGACTTAAATAAGAGTTACAAATAGTTTTTAAAATTTTAAAATTCTTATGCTTTAGGCATTTGGTATAGGGTTTATAACACGTTGGGTAAACGTTTAATATTACCACTTAAATAAAATTTAAAAACCAATTTTTAAATTTAATCAATTTCTTAGGGTTTAGGGTTAAATCTAGCGTTCTATTAATACTTAAAATCATCTTTAATAACACTAAATAAAAGTTTAGTATTTTTTTTAATTGTTATAAAAATTCTAGGTTTAGGTTTAGGGTTTATAGTTGGGGTTGTGTTTAGAGTTTAGCGGTTTGTTTTTTTTTTAGGTTAGGGTTTTGTGTTTATGGTTACACTTTATAACACTTCCAGTAATTCTTAAAACACTTAAATCAAAGTCTAGAAAATTCTTCTTAAAATTTATAAAAATTCTTAGGTTTTATGGTTTAGGGTTCAAGGCTTGGGGTTTAGTTTTAGGGTTTCAGTTTTTGGGTTTAGGTTTTAGGGTGTATTGTTTAAGGTTTATAACAATTTAGTAAATTCCCTTAATAAAAACTTAACTAAAAGTTACAAAATGCTTTTAAAAATGCTATAAAATGCATATGGTTTAAGTTTTAGTTTACAAGGATTATGGATTAGGGTTTATTGTTTAGGGTTTAGGGTTTTGGGTTTACAGTTTATGGTTTATGGTTTATGGTTTAGGGCTTAGGGCTTACTGTTTAGGGTTTCGGTTTTATAACACCTTAGTAAATTCTTTTAATAAACATTAAAATAAATGTTACAAAATTATTTTTAATGGATCATAAAATGTTTGTTTTAGGGTTTCGGGTTTCGGGTTTAAGGTTTAGGGTTTATGGTTCATGTTTTATAACACTTTAGTAAATTATTTTAATAAACACCTAAATAAAAGTTACAAAATTCTTCTTAAAATGTTATAAAATGCTGAAAGTTTAGGGTTTACGGTTATAACACTGTATTAAGTGTTTTTAATAAATAATTAAAAAAAGTTGCAAAAATGTATTTTAAAATATTATAAAATTCTTAGTGTTTAGGGATAGGGTTCATGGTTTAGGGCTTGGGATTTATAACACTTTGAGAAATTATTTTAATAAGAACATAAAAAATGTTACAAAACACTTGTTAAAATGTTATAAAATGCTTACGCTTTAGGGTTTAGGATTTAAAATTCTATAAAATGCTCATGGTTTAGGGTTTAGGGTTTATAAAAATTTAGTAAATGCTTTTAATAAACACTTAAAAATATGTAAGAAAAATCTTGTGAAAATGTTATAAAATACTCATGGTTTAGAGTTTAGGGTTTAGGATTTAGGATTTTGTGCTTAAAATGTTATAAAATGCTTATGATTTGGGATTTAGGGTTTATAACATTTTAGTAAATTCTTATAATAAACACTTCAAAAAAGGTTTCTAAAAGCTATCTAAAATGTCATTGAATGCTTAGAGTTTAGGTTTAGGGTTTAAAATGTTATAAAATGCCTAAGGTTTAGGATTTAAGGTTCCCAAGGCCTTAGTAAATTATTTTTATAAACACTTACAAATTTACAAATCGTTTTTTAAAATGTTATAAATGCTTAGTGTTAAGGGTTTAGGGTTTAGGGTTTAGGTCTTATAACACTTCAATAAATTATTTTAATAAACGCTTAAAAAAATGTTACAAAACACTTTTTAAAATGTTACAAAATGCTCATGGTTTAGGGTTTAAAGTGTTATAAAATGCTTACAGTTTAGGGTTTAGGGTTTATAAAAATTTAGTAAATCCTTTTAATAAACACTTAGAAAAAGTTACAAAATACTTGCTAAAAAGTTATAAGATGCTTAGGGTTTAGGTTTGAGGGACACTTTAGTAAATGCTTTTAATAAACACTTTTAAAAAGTTACAAAACTCTTGTTAAGATTTTATAAATTTTTTAGGGTGTAGGTTTTAGGTTTAGGGTTTATAACACTTTAGTAAATTATTTTAAAGCACTTAAAAAAAGTTACAAAACGCTTATTAAAATGTTATAAAATGTTTATGGTTCTAAAATGTTACAAAACACTTGCTAAATTCTAATAAAATGCTTAGGGTTTAGGGTTTATAAAAATTTAGTAAATTCTTTAAATAAACACTTAAAAAATAAGTTACAAATTCTTGTTAAAATGTTACAAAATAATTAGGGTTTAGGGTTTGGGGTTTAAAATGTTATAAAGTTCTAATGGTTTAGGGATTAGGTTTGGGGTGTGGGTATTAGGGTTTAGGGTTTATGGTTTATAATGCTTTAATAAATTCTTTTAAATAAACACTTATAAAAAAGTAAATAAATGGTTTTTAGGATTTAGGGCTTTTTGGGGTTTTTTGGGGTTTTTTGGATTGAGGGTTTTTTAAGGGTTTAGGGTTTTTTAGGGTTTAGGGTTTATGTCTTTTTAGGCTTTAGGGTTTTTTATGGTTTATGGTTTTTAAGTGTTCTTAGGGTTTAGGGTTTTTAAGGTTTAGGTTTGGTGTTTAAGTCTAAGGGTTTAGGGATTAGGGGTTTGGGTTTATAGAACTTTAGTAAATAGTTATATTAAACACTGAAATTAAAGTTACAAAACACTTTTTAAAATGTTATAAAATCTGTAGGTTTTATGGTTTGGGGTTTACGGCGTAGGGTTTAGGTTTTGGGGTTTAGGGTTTAGAGTTTATAAGACCTTAGTAAATGCTTTCAAGCTTTATGCTTTAGGGTTTAGGGTTTATAAGACCTTAGTAAATGGTTTTAGGGTTTATCCTTTAGGCTTTAAGCATTAGGATATAGGGTTTGGGATTTGGGGTTTCGGGTTTAGGTTTTATAACACTTTGGTAAATTATTTTAATAAACACTTACATAAAAGTTAAGGGTTTAGGTTAAGTGTTTAGGTTAAGGGTTTAGATTTTAGCGTTTATGGTTTAGGGTTTATGTTTTATGATTTATAACACTAATGTTACAAAACGCTTTTTAAAATATAAAAAAATAGCAGTTGGTGTTTAGGGTTCAGGGTTTAGGATTTATAACACTTTAGTAAATTATTTTAATAAACACTTCAATAAAAGTTTAAAATGCTTTTTAAAATGCTATAAAATTATTAGGGTTCAGGTTTTAGTGTTTGAGGGTTTAGAGTTTAGGATTTCAGGCTTATCGTTTAAGGTTTATAAAATAAAAGCTACACTTAAATAAAAGTTACAAAACACTATTTAAAATGTTATAAATTAATTGGGGTTTAGGTTTTAGGGTTTAGGTTTTAGGGATTAGGGTTTAAAGCTACAAAACACTTTTTAAAATGTTATGAAATTCTTAGGGTTTAGGTTTTAGTGTATAAGGTATAGCGTTTAGGGTTTGGGGTTTAGTGTTTAAGGTTTAAGGTTTATAACACTTTAGTAAATTGTTTTAATAAACACTTAAATAAAAGTTACAAAACACTTTTTGAAATGTTATAAAAGGCTTAGGGTTTAGCGTTTAGGGTTTAGGTTTTTCGGTTTAGGGTTTATAGTTTACGGTTTGTAAGGCTTTATTAAATTAAATTAAATAATAAACATTAAATAAAATTTAAAAACACTTTAAAATGTTATAAATTGCTTAGGGTTTAGGGTTAAGAGTCTAGTGTTTATAAGAATTTAGTAAATCCTCTTGATAAACACTTAAATAAAAGTTAGAAATTTTTTTAAGATGTTATAAAGTGCTTAGAGTTTAGGGTTTTCGGTTTATGGTTTAGGGTTTAGGGTTTATAACACTTTAGTAAATGACTTTTAATAAACACTTAAATAGAATTTAAAATATTCTTTTTAAAATGTTATAAAATTATTAGGGTTTAGCGTTTAGGGTTTAGGGTTTAGGGTTTACAGTTTAGCGTTTAGGGTTTTAGATTTAGAGTTTAGTGTTTAGGGTTTAGGTTTGAGGGTTTAGGGTTTAGGGTTTAGGTTTTAGGGTTTAGGGTTTACCGTTGAGGGTTTGTGGTTTACACTTTAGGGTTAAGGTCTTTTAACACTTTAGTAAATCCTTTTAATACACACTTAAATAAAAATTACAAAATGCTTTTTAAAATGTTATAAAATTCTTAGGGTTTAGGGTTTAATGTTCGGAGTTTTGGGTTTAGGGTTTGGGGTTTAGAGTCTAGGGTTTAGAGTTTATAAGACTTTATGAAATGCTTTTAAAGAGAACTTAAATAAAAGTTTCAAAATAATTTTTAAAATGTTATAAAATGATTAGGTTTTAGGGTTCATGGTTTAGGGTTTAGGGTTTACGATTTACGGTTTAGGGTTTAAGATTTAGGATTTTGGGTTTAAGTTTAGGGTTAAGTGTTTAGGGTCTACAAAATTTTGGTAAACACTTTTAATAAACACTTAATTAAATTTACAAAACAGTTTTTAAAATGTTATAAAAGGTTTAGGGTTTAGGGTTTGGGATCTGGGGTTTAGGGTTTACGGTTTAGGTTTTGGGGTTTAGGGTTTATGTTTTGCTATTTATGGTTTAGGGTTTTGTATTCATGGCTTAGGGTTTATAAAACATTAGTAAATACTTTTAATAAACACTTAAATAAAAGTTACAAAATTCTTCTTAAATTGTTATAATATTCTTAGGTTTTATGGTTTAGGGTTTAGGATTTAGGTTTTGGGGTTTTGGTTTTAGGGTATATGGTTTAAGGTTTATAAAAATT
>APFE030047839.1:0-10722 GCA_000404065.3 Pinus taeda
AGGGTAACCCCGCCAAACCCAGAATCTACAACTTACCATCGGCAAAAGTTCAAATTTTCATACTAATTTAGCTTCTAACCCATTAAACTTAGGATACAGCTCCCATTTGATAGATGACTATGAACTGAACTGATTGAGAGCATGACAGATAACATTAGACTTAGCAATTCAAAGCCCAATCTTAATTCTGGTATGTGATCTTCAGCTGATTACTATTCAATAATTCCAATAGTTGTTCTGACTTGGAGGGCTCCAGATAGCTTGCAACAAATTTCAAGACCTCTGTTTCGTTTTTTGCCAAAGTCCACACTGTACCAATTCAAATCTTGCTAACTGAAGCAAGCTTGTTCTCCCCATCAATCAAAAACCACCATCATCAAAAAATATCCTTCCAGCTAGCCTTAATTCTTCATCAATACTTCCTGGTGAATAGCATCTGATGGCAGGGCTTGATCGTGAACCAGACACTAAGGAAAAATGAACCAAAGGTTCTGGATCGCGCAAAGCAACCTCGATGCGCTTGTCTTTTAACCCAAAAGGCTTTATCAAATTGTAAGGAGGTATTTTGTGGCCACGCAAAACCCCATTTGAATGGGAATGGTCTTCATTCAATGTCATACTCTGGACTCTGCACAGAAACAGAATTCCGCTGCTTGTAAGAACAACATTGTTCTACAAGATCTATTATCACTTCCTGCTTTACGCCCTCCTTACTGTGAGGATCCAAAGCATTTAGCATCTACACTAACACATCAATAATATCACGAGCATTCTGAGTATCCATCAAGCTAAGATGTCTGCGGAGGTGTGAATATTGATCAATAAGTGCAAATTGCTATTTGCAACTACACATTGTCGATTTCCACTTGGATTTGATTGACTGATCTAACTCAACTTGCAATCTTAATATGACACAAGAATTTGGGCATTTACATCGTTCCTGATGTGATAACTATCCAAAGACACCTAATCACAATTCTCTTGAATGCCGCAATTTTAGACCATTACTACAGTTCTGCTCCAATGCAAATATCAAACATCTTCTTATCCGATCTAATCGGCAATCCACAGTTCCGATATTATGTTATCGGATCCAATTTCACTTCAACCAACTTTACAGCTTTTCGCATCCATTTCCCAGTGTCATCCTTTGTGATATGAACCCTCTCCGGTCCACACGAAGGCTATACATAGACCCGATAAATCGATTGACAATTTAATTTCGTTTAAAGGTTCCAACAGATGATTACACCAAATCATACATTAAATGACTTTTGCAATTCGCCAATTCCTACTATGCTGAGTTTGACTTAATAACGAGATTCTTTAAAATAAGAACACACACAGGCCGCTATCATTTCATTCCTGAGTTTACAATAAAAAGACTGATATTCAAGTTCACGCTCATCAGAAAATGATACACACACAGCACAAATTCTATTCATAGAAATAGCAATACAGGGTCTCCGTCTCAAGCCTCATTCACAAGAATTGACCTCTGTCAGCATACAAACCACAATTGCATTCAATGAATGGAACAGAGTATCGGCTCTTGCCCAATTACACAGAGACTGATCACAATTTTTTTTACACACACCTCGCTACTAATTTGAGCTTCTGCTCCACCCAAAAAAAAACCTAGGCTCTCGCCTCACCACATTTTTATGATGAGCTTATTTTCTAATAATAGCGCACGGGATCTCCTGCTTTGCTAAAAGATCATAACAACAAAGTTCTTATCTTATCACTCTCGATCACATTTGTTTAACAACCTTATCTCTATTCTAAAATAAGGCAATCTCACACCTATTACAATAACAAAATAATTGAGAAGTTTATTCTTCCTAGTAATCCCGAATTTGGCAAACCCGTCAATGAATTTTACTGTGATTAGCCACAACATGTGGACAATCCTCCACATTGCTGGCTAATTCCGATGCTCCTGCATCAGACTCCCGAAGTTGAAAGTTTCCATGACCTCTTGGTCATGTGTTTCTTCTGTTGTCCATCCAGTATCCCAAAATTTACTTTGTAACTGGTCATCACTTTCATTATGCTGTTGATTTAATTTTTCTACCACTGTCACTTCTGTTCCTCCAAATTTCCAAGTCTTCATTTGCTGTTGTCCCCTGTTCTCGCTGATACAAATTCCTATGGTCAATTTCTCCTTCTTGCTGTCCCTGTTCTCATCTAATTTCATCTTCCACAATTTCTCAAATTCCTTCTTATCATTTGTCTTTAACTGAACTCCACTGACATCTGTCTGTTGTACATTCTCCTTTTCCATACAAATTATAAAATTTTTGTCCAAATCTTCCTTGCCTTTGCCATTTACAATCTGTTGTTTGTACTCTACAGCCTCTCTTTCATTATCATCAAAGATAATTCTTCCCTCTATGTCTTCAGATTTGTCTAATAACTTTTCCAGCAAAATGTCAATTTCTCCATATTCAATAAACATGTCATTTGCATATAACTCCTTCATTTGTTTATCTTCAGCTCCTTTAATCATGACAATTTCCTTGTCAATACCATCATTCTCAAAATTATTAAATACATGTTCAAAATATCTTTCTGTTTCAGCCATTTCTTCCAGTAATCTCAGTTCTTCATCAACATGCATAAGCACATTGTCCAATCGTTGTTCCTCACCTGTCAAACCTAAAAACATACACAACATGTCAGTTTCAAAAATGCAAGGCTCTTCATTCGAGGCCTCAATGATCAGCTCCTCATGCTCCTCTGAACTATTCTGATAGTTCACTAAATTATTGAGAAATTCTTCCTCAACATTTCTGATTTCTTCTTCATCATCAAAGAAAACTTCTGGGACTGAAATTTCTTGACTATACTTGGCAACTTCATCATAAGTTTGTAGAATACCTTCCTGTTCTACACAAATTCCTCCAATACTCAGTTTGTCCAAATAAGACAATAATGCCTCTTCCTCTTCTCTGATAAGACTTTGATCTTTCAAAGATTTCCTTGGCTTACCTTCTTCAGCTAAGTTCTCGGTGTCAGCTTTCCTTCTCTTCACTTCATAAATCTGAAATGCATTTGTTTCCTTCCCTGTTTCCATTTCCCATTGGTCTTCTTTCCATGCTAAAATTCCTTCAAATATGATCCAATAAGTTTCTACCAAAAGAAGACATAACCATTCAGCCATACCTTTTAATTTCCTCCACCAATTGAAGTCTTGAAAATCCTTATGCATCTCCTTTCTTTCTTGTCTTGCCTTTGCTCCTTTCACAGGTTCAAATTCTTTAAGCTGCATACCTGCAAATTTACATTCACAAAAATAATTAATCCCAAAAATATGAGATCCTCTTCTCTGTATGGATGATGTCAACACATTCCTCTCATTCTGATCTGCATAGATCAGTTCTTCTCTACTGTCATCACCGTCTTCTTCCCCAAGGAGAGGTCCTTTCTCTGGTTCACAGATGTATTCTACTTCTTCATTCTCAGTTCTTCGAAGTAATAATTTCTCAGCAAACAATTCTCTAACAGGCCATTTAACTCTTCTTCCCACATAAAATCCTTGTTTCCATTTTTCTCTAATTCCTTTCAATACCAGCTTCTCCAAATGACTGAGTTCTACCTTCATCTCAGCCAACCCCATGTCCCTTTCTTCTTTACTCATTCCTTTGAGTCCAACTGCTTCAGCCCTCTTTTCCCTATGTCTGTGACTTTCCTTTGTACCCCTGTCATGACCATCAATATTCAATTCCTTTCCTTCCTCTGGTGAACTTTCCTTGTTCACTAGTGAGCTGCAACTAACTTTTTCCATTTCGCCTGTAACAAGTCTCCTTCATGCCTCACCAAACTTTCCTGAGTTTAGTCTTTTGGCACCTATTGGTTCTTTCCTTGAACCTTTCACTGACTAACAATTCTACCAGCACTCTTCTTGCTGGAATTGTTATCCCCTATCCACAATCACAGTTGTGGAGCTGCCGCATCAACTTCTACCCAACCTCAGTTGGAAGTTGTTCTCATCTCCTCTTGAATACTTCTTGCTCACTACCTGCTTCATTCAGTAAATTTGTTTATTGCGGGGTATTGTCACGTTTACACATCTGGGATTTTCTTCTTGCTCTATCTTCTTTACATAGCTCATATGTTATGATGCTGGTACATCTCATTCCATCTTTCAGCAAATCCATTGCTTCCACTGACCTGCACAATCTTTTCACTTCAAAGTATCTCTCAACTGCTATCAATTCCTTCCGACAACCTGTTTGTAAGCAAATGCTGTTTTGCCTACCCAATCTCTGCTCTTCCGATCATCAATACCATTGCATTCAACAATTTTTAAACAATCTTCAATCAAATCAGTCATGCAATCAACGTAAACATTCTTACCAGACCTTCCTGGGTATTCTCTGCTTCTCCATTCTAATCTCAACATCGTTTATAGCCTGATCCTCATATTCATCAACGCACTTCAGGCAATTATACATCTGGCAAAATTTAAAATGCAGTTTCCCAAAACAATCTTTCAGAGCGTTAAGCTGGCTCTGATACCAAAAATGATGCAGGGTAACCCCGCCAAACCCAGAATCTACAACTTACCATCGTCAATATTTCTAATTTTCATACTAATTTAGCTTCTAACCCATTAAACTTAGGATACAGCTCCCATTTGATAGATGAATATGAACTGAATTGATTGAGAGCTTGACAGATAACATTAGACTTAGCAATTCAAAGCCCAATCTTAATTCTGGTATGTGATCTTCAGCTGATTACTATTCAATAATTCCAATAGTTGTTCTGACTTGGAGGGCTCCAGATAGCTTGCAATAAATTTCAAGACTTCTGTTTCGTTTTTTTTGCCAAATTCCACACAGTACCAATTCAAATCTTGCTAACTGAAGCAAGCTTGTTCTCCCCATCAATCAAAAACCACCATCATCAAAAAATAGCCTTCCAGCTAGCCTTAATTCTTCATCAATACTTCCTGGTGAATAGCATCTGATGGCAGGGCTTGATCGTGAACCAGACACTAAGGAAAAATGAACCAAAGGTTCCGAATCTCGCAAAGCAACCTCGATGCGCTTGTCTTTTAACCCAAAAGGCTTTATCAAATTGTAAGGAGGTCTTTTGTGGCCACGCAAAACCCCATCTGAATGGGAATGGTCTTCATTCAATGTCATACTCTGGACTCTGCACAGAAACAGAATTCCGCTGCTTGTAAGAACAACATTGTTCTACAAGATCTATTATCACTTCCTGCTTTTCGTCCTCCTTACTGTGAGGATCCAAAGCATTTAGCATCTACACTAACACATCAATAATATCACGAGCAGTCTAAGTATCCATCAAGCTAAGATGTATCCGGAGGTGTGAATATTGATCAATAAGTGCAAATCACTATTTTCAACTACACATTGTCGATTTCCACCTGGATTCGATTGACTGATCTAACTCAACTTGCAATCGTAATATGACACAGGAATTTGGGCATTTACATCGTTCCTGATGTGATAACTATCCAAAGACACCTAATCACAATTCTCTTGAATGCCGCAATTATAGACCATTACTACAGTTCCGCTCCAATGCAAATATCAAACACCTTCTGATCCGATCTAATCGGCGATCCACAGTTCCGATATTATGTTATCGGATCTAATTTCACTTCAACCAACTTTACAGCTTTTCGCATCCATTTCCCAGTGTCATCCGTTGTGATATGAACCCTCTCCAGTCCACACGAAGGCTATACACAGACCCGATAAATCGATTGACAATTAAATTTCGTTTAAAGGTTCCAACAGATGATTACACCAAATCATACATTAAATGACTTTTACAACTCGCCAATTCCCACTATGCTGAGTTTGACTTAATAATGAGATTCTTTAAAATAAGAACACACACAGGCCGCTATCATTTCATTCCTGAGTTTACAATAAAAAGACTGATATTCAAGTTCTCGCTCATCAGAAAATGATACACACATAGCACAAATTCTATTCATAGAAAATAGCAATACAGGGTCTCTGTCTCAGGCCTCATTCACAAGAATTGACCTCTGTCAGCATACAAACCACAATTTCATTCAATGAATGGAACAGAGTATCGGCTCTTGCCCAATTACACAGAGACTGATCACTATTTTTTTTACACACACACTTCGCTACTAATTTGAGCTTCCGCTCCACACAAAATCCAACTAACTATCTCTCCTTCTCTCCTAAAAAAATCCATAGGCTCTCGCCTCACCAAATTTTTATGATGAGCTTATTTTCTAATAATAGCGCACAGGATCTCCTGCTTTGCTGAAAGATCATAACAACAAAGTTCTTATCTTATCACTCTCGATCACATTTGTTTAACAACCTTATCTCTGTTCTAAAATAAGGCAATCTCACACTTATTACAATAACAAACTAATTGAGAAGTTTATTCTTCCTAGTAATCCCAAATTTGGCAAACCCGTCAATGAATTTTACTGTAATTAGCCACAACATGTGGACAATCCTCCACATTGCTGGCTAATTCCGATGCTCCTGCACCATAGTGGAATCAAGTTTTTTAAGTAGATGTTTACACTATGTTAAATGTTTTTAAATTATTGTTATATGGATGATGATTGTTTTTTGTATGTTGTTGTATGTTATTTATAAATATAAATATATAAGTTTTGTAAATAAAATTAAGTATAATGTTTTTTAATATTTAAATTTAAAACATAAATAAAGAGTATAAAAGTTGTAAGTATTTTATGATTAACAAATTTATAAGAAATATATGAAAATATAATAGTATATTATGATAATTAGAAAAATTAAAATAATATTTACTTATTTTTAAGTTATGATTTTCATTAGAAAGCTTTAAATGCTATAGTATTTGACAAAACACTTTATAGTCTTTTTAACTATTTAAATAGATTTTTAATAATAAAAACTTCATATTAGTGCGGTCTTGTCGTTAATGAATATCAATTATTTCATGGTTTTATTTAATAAATACAATATTTTTAAGTTAAGCAAATAACCAATTTAATGGATTTATTAAAAAAAGATGAGTGCATGCATTAATTGACCAACTTTTAGGTACATAAAAGTAAGGAGGTTAGGATAAGACATCCTCTTCTTTTTCAAAAGTAGCAATTTGCCCTTTGTAGGGAAGGAAATTGTTATATAGTTGTTATTGATTCCCACGTTGCATATTTTTTATGTAGATCTTTCCACTATGTTAGTACTTTGTGGATTGTGTATTGACATTTTTCCACTATGCTAGTACTTTGTGGATTGTGCATTGACATAAGCCTCTTTGGTATAAAAATACTATTTTCGGTGGGAATCAAATGCTACATTTTCCCTAAAGCTTTGATTTGTTGGTTTGCAACTTTTGACTCAATCCTACCACTTTTCTCAAAAAAGACAAAAAACACTACATGAATCTTGCAGTAGATTTGGAAGAGCCATCATGTAGCCTATTTATCCAAGGCATTGGATGATCTTATAAAGGTCCATAAAATTTGATACTTGTGCCACCGTTTAGAAAATTTCCCTCAAACAACTTTTTATTATTATTTTTATATATTTACTACTAAGAAGTGACTTCTACTTGCATACCAACATGTGCATATTCAACCTAGTTAACTCCTCAAAAATTATATTAACATCATGCTAACTTCTCCTGATTCTAAATTATTAGACAATGCATAATGTATTTATATTATTATTACTAGAAAATTGTATAAACATCACTATAACTTTTCCTAGTTGTAAAGTGCTAGAATGCATAAATGTATTTATATTATTATTGTAATTCTATTTAATAAATTTTAAATATGAGGTGTGGATTTTTAATAGAAAATATGATTATATCTATGATTTAATAGAAAATATTATTGTATCTATGAAAAGTGGTTACATAAAGTATGGTATCCAAATAAATATAAAAATATCAATCTAACTAAAACAAAAAATGAAAATAAAACTATTTTAAAAAATATATATATTATATATCATCAATATTATAATTTTCTCTCTAATAATTATAATATTAATTTATTTTAAAAACATTTCTTTTTAATATATAAAATTAATAAACTTCAAATTTAAAATTTCGTTACTACGTTTAATATATACATTTCATAATATAATATAAATGAATCATGTATAAAAAGAAAATAAAAAACCCATTTCTAATAGAAAAGGTATCATGAATAGTTTTTTTTGTTTTGTTTTGTGTTTTTTTTGTTTTTTTTTTTTTTTAAATCCAATTTAAATTTATTAATTAAATAATTTAATATAAGTCAGATTGTGGAGTAATATATTCAAAGTTATTAATTGAACACTTTGGGCTTACCTCTTATGCACATTTTATATTCCCAATTACTAACTATTTCTTTAATTTTTCTAATTATTAACACAAGAATGTATTTCTCTAATGAAATGCTTACCTCTCATGCACATCTAATATTCAAAATTACCAAATATTTCTTTATTTTTCCTAATTATTAACTCAAGAATGTATTTGTCTAACTTTATTGCCTAGGAAAATCAAATCGACTTTAAGACATTCCTAATCACACTTTCTATATGTATGACACATGTATGACTCATCAACAACCTACATATGATACATGTATGACTAATGAACAACATAAACTCATAGGTCGTGTACATATTGGCTTCATTTAACAATGTAATACATAAGAATAATAAGTAGGATTTATGTTCCAACATTACGTCCCATAACAGGTACTTATTGTTGAATGTTTATTTCTTGTGATATTCTATTTGAATATGTATTTTATTGCACCTTTAACTTGTATTAAAAGAAAACATTCATTTGTAACACCATAGTTTTTATCTCCATGAAATTGTAATGTAATTCTGCATATGTGATTAAGGCTATGAGTCAAGTAGTATGGATGAAGACCATAATATCTAAATTGCGCATTAGAATCACTAATCATAATACATTGTTAGCTAAGATATGATTTGTACGATAATGTTGGGGGGTTATGATTCCACAAGAGAAGAAGATAAAGGGGTTGTCAAAGGGGATTTTACATGCCTAATAATCCAAGGTCTCCTTTCTAACTTTTTTTGTAATGAAACTTCTAATACTCTTTTTTATTATTCAAAACCAAATCATGGTATGCATGTATGAGGTTGGTGGTAAAGACATCTCACCTATTCTTGGTACTATTAGATAAGTAAAATCACTTTTTGGAGAATTCAAAGAGTCAAACATGCATGAAATAAAAGGATACTCAAATGGAAAAATAGGGTAGATTTTACAAGTTGGAAAAGGGGAGGAAAATTAGAGCTTGTTGTTGAGAAAGAAAAGAAGCCATAGTGGGCAGGGAAGATAGTTTATTGGAGCTAGAATTTCAGGTAAATTTAGGCTATTATACCTATAAGTTAGTTTCCTAATGAGTAAATTACCCAAAATCAAGTGATATTTCTGTTGGGAGCACTTATGTTGTTGAAATTTTCAGAGTTCCCAACTTAGATATTTCCTAACTAACTCTTGTTAGGAAGATATGAAAATATACAAAAGTTGTGTACATATGGAAGATATGTGCATATATGAAATTTGCACTAGTATAGAAGATATGCACATATACGGAAGTTGCACATATACAAAAGTTGTGCATATATGGAAGATATGTGGATTGTCCATATATGCGTAACTTATGTATATGTGTAATTAAATTATATGCACAACTTCCATGCACATATACAAAAGTTGTGCACAACTTCAATCTCTTTATATACAAAGTCTCCATATATGCGCAACTTCTATATATGGGCATATCTTCCATATATGTGCAACTTCTATATATGCGTAAATTTCATATATGCGCATATACGAACGTTGTCCGCATAAACAATATATGCACATATAAAATACACACATATCTTCTGTATATGTGCAACTTGCATATATGCACATTTATGAAAATTGCGCATATATGGAACTAGTGCATATACGGAGGTTGAAGTTGTGAACAACTTCTATATATGCACATATATGGAAGTTATACATATACAATAGATGAACATATACGGAAGATGTGCATATACATAAGTTGTGAATACATAGATGATGATGGGGCCAACCCACGTGGTCCCGCCGTTGCTCCCTTTCCACTTGGATTGTACTGTCGTTTGATATTTATGTGCGCTGGATGTTGGTTAGAGATATTTTGATTATCAATCTGTATTCAATTAATGGTTTGTTTACAGAGGGTTTGTTGGCGGTATATGCGATGGACACCTATATTGTATGGGGATTCTAAACCCCACCCTCGTATAGGGTTTCCGCCACCTTTGATTTCATTTGGTTCTGTGTTAGTTTTGTTACCTCCTTCCGCGAGCTCTCGGCGATTTGGTGGTTTTTACAGTGGTTCCTTCCTGCGATGCTTTGTATTCGGTTGAAGCTTGGTTCCCAGATTCTGTATGACACAAGTTGGTAGTTTGCAGCTTCGATGGGAGTTCTGTTAGTCGGTCTGGGGTTTTGTTCATAGAAAATTTTAGGGGCGAATGTTCGCCCTTTGGCGAAATTAAGGGGTTTTAAATTTTTAGTGGGCGAATATTTTGTCTCATAGTACATTTTTACAAATCACCTCAAATATCCCACCTTATTTTAAGGGAGAGGGTAAAAAAGGTTAATTTAGCCCTTGAAATTAGGAGTTACAACCTTCCATTCGCCCATTTTCAAGGATAGGTTTTATTTAAGTGAATCCAT
>APFE030047854.1:0-22897 GCA_000404065.3 Pinus taeda
CTTTCTTGAAACCCAAAGACATGCAAAAGTCCAATAAATTGATATATTCCCTTTATAACCAAAGACCACTAAACAATTGGAATTTTTTATTAAAACTAAAATCATGTAAAATTGAAGTTAATTCATATATTCCCTTCAATTAAAAAAAAATCGCGTCAAATCAATTTATATGTACCTTAAATAATCCAACAGGATTGTCTTGATAAAGTGTAACGAGACTATATAACTGACCCTTTCATTTTGCCCTTTTGGCCCTTTCATTTAAAATAAAATATATTAAATCTATATTAATTTTAAAGGTTTTATGAACTTTGAAATAATTTATTATATAATTTAATTTCAAATTTTATTTAAATTTAATTAAATTATGTAAATTTTTCAATCCTAAAACTTAAAATGTTCTATTTATTTAATGAATAAATCATATGCATAATTTTACCAAAGTAAGCAAGTATATTATTAATTTAATTTTCAAATTAATTTAGTTGTTATTACCGAAGTGTCAAGTTTATATGTATTTAAAATATTAACTTCCTATTACTATCTTAAATTGTCTTCCCATCACAATTGTTTCTATCCTTAGACCATCTTCCCATTATGACCATAGTTATCCCTATACTACCTCTCTATCATCACCCTCCTTACACTATTGAATAATTAAAGACCATTGCCTTCCAATCTACCATTGCTAGATTATTGGATAATTAAATACCATTTCCTACATCAACACTAATGGGCATAGAGTAAGAATAACCATCATATTATTTTCTTAGCATATATCTTTTTTCATTTTCACTATGTTATCATTCCACTTTTGAGGGGTAATTGAAGTTAGGTCATCCTATATGGCTATCATTCCACTTTTGGGGTAAATGAGGCTAGGTCATCTTATATGGAGACTGGATTTCGTAGTAATTCCACTCTTGGAATTGGATAAAAATCAAGTAAGATGCTTTGTAAAGTGTTATTACCTTGAATTTAGTTGGTGTTAATGAAGCCACCTTTCCCTTTACCTCCCTATAACAAGAAAAAATCCAATAAGCTTAATTGTCGATGAACTATCTTCTAGCAAGTTGTTAATTTTTGCAACTAGGGTCAAATTCCACATTTGACAACTCAGATGACCAAGATGACAATTGCATTAAATTCCTCTTTTTGAGAGGACCAAAATCGACCTAAAGATTACTCGATTTGGTTAAGAGGAAGTTAAGTTTTGAATTATTTTATTCATTCATTCATTATGGAGCAAGTCGGCCCTAACCACTTGGGTAAGTGCTTGGGTTAGCCTCAACCCTAAGTAAATCCTCAAGAAAGCTTATAAAAGGAAGCAACCTCAAGCTCATTTCAGCACACATGATCAAGACATGTTTCTATTCTTCTATTTTGTTTTGGCTCACACAGGTTCGTTGGCAAAAGTTTGCATAGGGTTTGAAATTACAAGTGAAAGGTTCGCTCTAGGTTAGGGTTTTTTGGATCTTGGTCACTGGCACAGAACAAAAGTTTTTCGTCTTTGTTCACAGGAACAAATTGGGCAAGAGAGAGACTCTAGATCTTTGGTTGCTCAGAGACAGTTCAGTGAGAGCGACTCTAGGTTCAGAGTTAGATCGAAAGGTTTTGGTCCCCAGTCACTCACATAAGGTAGCCTTGGGAGCGACCCTGTCATCTCAGTCGCTCGTACAGCTCAACAAGGGTGCGATTTTGGTTTGTCTTTCGCTCGCACATCTCGGCAAGAGTGCGGCTTTAGGTTTTAGCATTACAGTGCCATAGTTACTCGCATCAAGACCTCCTAAGAGCGAGCCTGCATTTACAGTCGCTCACATACAGTGACAAAGAAAGTGACCAATGAGTTTTCAGTTGCACTGAGACAGTTCGATGAGAGCGACCAGGGTTCTGAGCTAGGGTTTGACATCTTTGCTTCAGTTGGCTTCAGTGATCTGGTAGATATGGGTTTCTCTTTTATGTTATACATATTTATAGATTTGTATATCTGATTTACTATTATCCACTGCAATCATATGTATTGGGCTCATTGTACCCACTGCTGAAATCTTTTTATGACGATCTACTAAAGAAGAATATTTGAAGGGTTTCCCCCTTGTGGGTTGTTAACTAATCAGCTAAGTGAAAAGGAAGCTTGTTGTGGGAGACTAGAAAATGAGGTAGTCTCATTGAGACATGACTTAGAAAAGTCAAATAAAGAGTTGTCTCATTATCAGAAGCTTGAGGGGAGCGAGAAAGTCTTGGATGAGATGCTTGGCAAGCAAATATCCTCTCTCATCAAGACTAGTTTGGGTTTCAAGGAAAAACCTAGCTCCAATAAGGAAAAGGCTAAAGGGTCAACTTCGCATGTAAAGGGAGTCCAAGGTTCCAACAACAACAAAGAAATAAAGGTTTTTGGACAACAACAATAGCATGGAAAGAAGTAGCAACAAGAGAAGAAAAGGCGGCAACCAAAGGATAAGATGCAACAACAAGCAAAGCAACAAAAGAGAATTGGGTAGCTAAAAGAAAAAGTGCAAGGCAGTAATGAAAATTGTCATGGAAGGCACATGAAGAGCCAACAAAGGTCTTTTCCTACTCAAGGAAAAAGCCTACAAAGAAGAGTTAACCTCTTTCATCAAAATCCTTTTCATGAATATTGTTTTTCTTGCAATAATTTTGGGCATAAAGCCATAGATTGTAGATGGCATGCAGGAAAACAATATGTGTTGGATAACAGTAACCCAAGAATGCACAAAAAGGCTAAAAGAAAGCATGCTGGCCATGATAGGATTTTTGGCAAGAATGTTGTCAAGAAAGATCACTCCTCTGCCCTGATCTTAAGTCATGTTGAATGCTACAATTGTGGCAATCTTGGGCACAAGAGAGTTGGCTATAGAAATTAGAAGAAATGGAATGCTTCTCAGCATATGCATGTGAATGTAGAAGCTTGGGATTTGAAGACAAGGAGAAAGAATGGAGTTGAGAAATACAGACTTGTCTTTAGTGCTTTGTGTCAAAAGAACAAGATGAAAAGAGGAGGAAGAAATAAGGAGAATGATCCTCTTATCCATGTGATGGACCTCTCTGTAAGGCATCAAAAAGATTTGGCTGAAGAAAGAGGAGGTAATAAAAATAAAATTATATAATTTTAATATTACAAAATAAAATTGCAATACATTTATATCCATTAACTTAGGCTTTGTGATTCATGATTATTATAAAAATAATTTTGAAAAAAATCACATTCCAGATTATAAAGTCAACGTGTTTATTATGTTTCCAACTGTAATTCAATTTTTTATTAATTTTTAATTTATCATAAATATTACTAAAACAAAACAAAAACAACACAAAAACGTTCACTTGCACACATCGCTAATTCAACGCCTACAAAATTCAAATCTAATAATTTAATAATAAAATATTATTTTTTAAAATATATTAAATTTTAATTATAAAATTAAAAAACATTAATTAACCAAAATTCCAAAAACATGGATTTTTCCATTACCATAAATAAAAAACAGAATGATATAATATTTACTTCCAATATTAATCAATTACGTTGATACAATAATATATATTTTTAATAAAATATATACGAAATTTTCGAAACCCTTTTTCGGCTTCACACAATTTTATGTTGTTGTGGAAGCTCGTTTTCCTACGCTGTTGGGAATGGTGAACGTTTTGGAATTCACACGTATAATATGATATCACCCAAATAAAAAAAACGCGAATAATTATGTAGATATATAATTATAATATAAAAATAAAAACAAGTGGTTAGGTTCGAGACTCGAGAGGTCCACAGATGACGAAGCTTGGTGGGATCCGTCCCGTAATAATTACATAATTGACTCAGGAAGAAAATATGAAAGCTTACTAAGCACTGAGCAGTACCACGTGGCATTTGTTGATACGTTTTCGATAGACGATGAAAGGTGCAAAGGAACTTCCCGTGTTGTATCTAGTTAAAAATAGCTGGAATTTGGGTAAAAAATTTCAAAAAATCTGGTATAGGCAGTGGTATAGGCAGTGTTTGAATCGTGTTTTGGATGGTAGAAATAGATTCAGCACCATCAAAAATGTTTAAGACACTTAAAATTTTGAAGTTTAACAACTATAACTTGGATTTACAAAAATCCTTGATAGATTTTCTCTAAATATGACCGGAATCAACTCTTCCGCCCCATTAAACTATGTATTAAAAAATTCTTCAACCTAATAAAAATATTAATTATAAACTGATAAAAATCTTACTGAAACCAAACAACATGCAAAAAACAAATTAATTCATATATATCTTTTATAATCAAATATCACTAAACGAAATTTTTTATTGAAACTAAAATAGGTAAAATTTAAAAATCACACTAATTAGTCGGAAAGGCATCGACCAGATTTTTTTTAATATAATTTTTACCAAAATAAATTATCATACATATTATAAATCACAAAACCATGAATTCAATAAAAAAAATCTTCAAGTTAATTCATTCATATATCCCCTTAATAATAAATATTTCTTTTTAACAGGTCAAATCAATTTATGTGTACCTTATATAACCCAACATAATAAATTTATATGTACCTTTAATAGTCCAACATGATTGTTTTGTTAAAGTGGCAAGCACATATAATGAAAAGAGAAATACATAAAAAATGGAAATAAAGTTTCAGAATCATACATCATGATTATAGATATAAAACTCAAAAGTCTCATGCAAAGTATAAGCATTACAACATTGCGACATTATTGGTTTTTTTTGGCATTATTTAATGCAAACACTTTGATTTTAGTATTTTGGCCTTTTTCTTTTTTTTTGAACTTTAGGTTGTGAAGATTTTGTTTTCAAACTATTTTTACAAAATACATGTGTTTTTAGGTTTTTCCATGAACGTTTGGAAATATTATTTATAAATATATTTTGATAAAATAGATATCAATTTGTATGGAGATCTTCAAATTCAAGCTTTTGTGATTTATAATTTATTAATTAATTAAGAAGATTTTTTCGAAAAATCACTTGTTAATATTAATCTATGTGTTTCGAACCAGTTTTATATAAATATATTAATTTATATGAGGAGTAAATTTTTCAAAAATATTTGAACAAAATATTAAATATATTTTAAATAAAATTATTTAATATTTTTATTATTTTAAATATAATAATTTTATTAAAAAATAATTTATAAATTATAATTATAAAACTCAAATGTTCTTTCTTTAATTGAGTTTAAAATCATATTTATAATTTTACAGAATAAATAAACATATTACTAATTTAATTTTCAAAATATGTTAGATCAAATTTATATCTATTTAAAATATTAACTTTTTTATTATCATCCTAAATTCTTTTAGCATCACAATAATTCTATATCCTTAAACTACCTTCCCATCATGACCATTGTTATCCCTATACCATCTTTCCATTATCACCCTCATTAGACTAAAATAACTAAAAACCAGTGTCTTCCCTAAACTAATACCATTTCCTAGATGGTCTTGAAGAGCTAATTCTATTGTAAGGTACTCAAAAAGATGCGCTACTTTATATAGAAATGGATGGCATGTTTATTATATAATCATCTCCTTCTAACATAGCAAGAAATACTCGTGAATAAAATAAAATAGGAATTGAACTCATTTGATTCACAAATGTTCTTAAAAATAGAAAAACCACAACCACCATGCGACTACATAAATCAATTAATTAGAGATAACTTAGACTAGTTAGGTAAATTAAACAATATTAAAATTCATGCATATTGGTTATAATGAACACAAGGAATGAGCAAGAAAGTACTTTTCCTCTGTTTCTAGATAAATAAAAATTTGATAAAACCCTATTAAATATTACATTGCACACTTTATTCATTACCTCTTCTAACCCAACTATGTCTAAACGTGTATAGGTTTAAGTAATTTATGAATGAACTCAATTGAAAATGTTCTTACATAGGTATCATGAAGGATACTTTCATAGATATTGGAGAAGATTTTTCAGGATATGGTTTTCTAGAGAAGGTTAGTGTGAGTGAAAAATGTTGTTGTAATATTATTGGTTAAGTAGTATGAAAGTTAAATTTGTATTTTAATTTTAGAATTTATTTATGTAATTCAAAAGTTTTGTTATAGATAATTTTACAAATTAAAATTTAATTTATTTATGTAAGAGGGTTTTTTTTTTTAAACGACAATTGAAAGTCAAGTATGCTTGGGGTTTGGTTAGAGATCAAATAACTTTGTGGAGATGTATGTGTTGTATTGCGGCTTCCATATAGCCAAGAACCTAAAGGTTTTCTTGATAGTTATTATTGGTGACTCTGTCATTACTATCCAACACATCCTCAAAGGCTCTAATCCTGAGAACAACCAAATCTCCCTCCTTTTTTGCAGAATCAGAGCCTTGTTGAATCTAAATCTTATTTTTATATTCTAAGAAGACAAAATAAGGAGGCAAACTCGCAAGTTCACAGGGCTTTCCAGATAGATGTCAGGCAATGGGAGATGAATGGCTTAATTGGATAGTGAGTAATCCCATGAAGAGCCTAAGAACGCATTTTGCATCCATTTCTTCTAAAGAGACACATGGAATCAAGAGTATTGGACTAATTGACATAAAATATATAAGGTCACCCCTAACTCCTTTAATTTCTCATATCTCTCTCCAAATCAACGTCACTTCTAGTCGATGGCATAGAAGTTGAGCCATGCTTTGTAGGTTAAAGAAATGTTATCATTATGGTCCTTCACAAGATGATGTCATATAAACTATAAGGACATATATAGACTAGAATTGGATCTTCTCCCGCACCTTAGCCCCTAACTAGATTTAGTCTGGACTTATCATAATCAAAGTAAGGTGGAATGGTGGATATCATGTAGAGTGGGGTTCGATTTGCATGGAGGAGGAATTTATGGCTGGAACAGAAAAGTGACATTGGACTCAAACGGTTCAAAATTTCGAGAAGAAGTGCAATTGAGATAAATCAATTGGCATAGAGAATAAATGTTATAGTTGTCTAGGTATTTGTGTGAGAACCTCATGGCTTGCCTCCCTTCTGTTTCCAGATTGGCTAGTTTGGGTTTGGCAGGCAAAACTCATCCCTCTAAGTTCGATGGAGCCATGTCTTCCCTCTTATTCATGAAGAACTAAATCTCTATTTGGAGGTGTGCTCGTCTTCACAGGCTACAGGAGAAGAGGTTAATAGTTCTAAAAACCAACATGGAGTGACTGTAATTTCCTCTCTGTTTGGGACTGAGGTAGACCTGCATAAGGAGGGATATTCATTCTCGTCAATATTCGACATTCCCCAAAATTCTCCTCAAAAGGGAAATGACAAGTCAACGAACTTCTTGGGCTGAGCCAGATTCTCCTTCAGGTGTGACACTCTTGCAGCTTTGAGAAAAGTCTTCTTTGTTTTAATTCACCTGCTAGAGAACATTTCACAGTGTGATTGGTAATGACGAATCAAGATGCTCCATCTTCGGGCTCTAGGGGTCCATATCAATGCATGCTCTATCCTCATGCCCCAATTGGAGGAATTCAGAGATAAATTAAATCAAACAACATATGAACCAACAACCATAACATATTATCTTTCTTCACGAAGAGCTATGGAAGTAGAAAGCTCAGATAGTTCAGTTAGTAAAAGAATTGGACTAGTTCTTTTGCTATTATTCCAATTTACAAGCCCAAAGAAATGCATATGAGGATAACAACATAGTCAACAGTGCACCACATGGACCCTTCAACAAAATGTCCACCGATCCGCTAAGTTGATCCACGACAATGCCTTGTAAATGTGTTTTAATTAGTGGTAATGATCCAGGTGGATGTTGGTGGCCACCCACCTATCCCATTTGGACCCTCGCAAGTGTCTCCTTTAGTTTTTTAGTTTTCGTAATTGTAGCACAATTTACTATTTTTAGCAGTTTTTTTCGGGTCCTGAACTTCCGGAGTGAGGCCCTAAACGACGTTTTTTGGGAAATTTGGGGGCAACATGGGTCCATGGACTGATGTTGCCCTTCCCAAAGTGGTAGTTCTCGGATAGATCTTTCTAACGAGCTATCATACGTGTCAAACGGAGATCGTATGCCAAAGTTACGACCCCGGAAATGATGTACCAAATTACCAAAACAGGGCCCACAATTTGGCGTTCATCTTCTAGGGTAGGTTTTGGAATGTGAAGGGTTTTCAATTGTTCTCAACAATAAATAGGCCTTCGAGCCTCATTTAAACAAGTGGGAACAGTCAGAGGCATTAGCCACCACATCGCTTCTCAGGATAAAAGCTACCATCGCCCTAGCTGGTTTATTTCCAATTCTGGTTGTAAGCATATTTCGGTATTTTCCATTAATGAAATGAAGCATTATTTCCGCTGCATATTTGTGTATATGGTTATCTCTATATTTTGTTGCATTCCTGTTTAAATCCGGATCAGGTAATTTTTTATAGAAACTATAGTTGCAACAAGTTATGTTTCATGTATGATCAGAGTAGGCATGTAGAAAAAAATTGAATGGTGTGTTTTGGTTAGTGGTAATTTTTTACATAAACTATAGTTGCAACAAGATATGTTTCATGTATGATCAGAATAGGCATGTAGAAAAAAATTGAATCTGCATTAAAGATGTACACATAACAGATAACATCTTTATATTGCATGTAAACTTCTCCTGGGTTTCTAGCTGCATTTCGAGTATAGATTTTATAAAAAGCCTAGTCATCTTTGTTAGATATATATAGAACTATTAGTGAATCAAACTTCCAAATTTTGAGTTATAGCGAATACCCACCATCAATTTTTTTTCAAAGAAACAGTTAGAGAATTTCTATTAAAAACAAAATCTAGATTTCATGCCAAAACCTTTACGTAATTCATCCATTTCCATCATAGTTATGCTTATATATAGTATATATATATATATATAATATATATATTATATATATATATATATATATATATAAATATATATATATATTAAAATGTATAATAAAATGGAAGTTTATGGTTACTACAAAGAATAGCAAATAACACCTAAATAGCGTCAAATTTATTTATTTATTTTATTTTAGTTTATTTATTTATTTTTTTTCAGCTCACGAATTGGACATCTTTCCTAGTGCTCATATAACCATATTTTGTGCCGTAAATTGCTTCATAAATAACAACGTAAATAGTGCCTAGATTAGCACCGAAAAAAATAGTGCCAGAAATAGTGCCCAAATTCTTCCCTGGAGTTGCACGGAAATAATGTTGTAAGTAGTACCATGAAATTTTTTGTAAATATCACTTGGAATAGTGATGTAAAGAGCACTAGGAATAGATCCGGGAGTAGTGCCAAAAATAATGCCAGGATTTTCTTCCAATTTAGCATTGGGTTTAGCTTCCAATTTACATCCAGTTTTGCTTTTAGTTTAGCTTCTAGTGTGGCTTCCAATTTTGCCTCCATTTTTTCTTCTAGTGCGGCTTCTATTTTTGCTTCCATTTTTGCTTCTAGTGTGATTTCCAGTTTTGCTTCTAGTGTGGCTTCTAATTTTGCTTCCAGATTTGCCTCTAGGGTGGCTTCCAATTTTGCTTCTAGTGTGACTTCCAATTTTGCTTCTAGTGTGCCTTCCAATTTTCTTCCAATTTGGCTTCCATTGTTTCTTTTTTTTTTGCTTCCAGGCATCTGAAATAGCACCAGGTTTAGTGCTAGGAGATACGTCTAGTTTGGCTTCTGATTTGTCTTATGGTTTTGCTTCTCATTTTGCTTCTATTGTGGCTTTCAATTTTGCTTCCATTGTTGCTTCTTTTTTTTTTTCTTCCAAAAAATTATTATTATTTTGCATAAAGTTAAATTAATATGTTTTATTTAAATTTAATTAGTTAAATATATCATGTCTCTTAAATAAGTTATATGATTATACATCATATGAATGCATTTGAAATATTTTATAGGATAACATTTATAAAGAATTTTTAGGGAAGAAGACATCCATACAAATTAACAACATCATTCTACTTATTAAATCTCCATCAAAATAGAATCTACAACATCTGGTATATATAAATAATAAGATAATTATTATAACATGATCATCATCTATAATTAAAACAAGTGTGTCAAATATATATAATTTAAGTGAATTTGAAAACATCCATCATGAGCAGTAAATCAAAACCATCATACATAATAAATATGCATCCAAATCATCAACCAATTTCAACATATAAAAATTGACAAGTCAATAATGACAAGATCATTATATATAACTAAAACAAGTGAAATTCACATATACTAGTAGATCAATAACATGTGAAAATGCTCTATGGGGGGAGGCAGTAGCGGGATGGGTTATCTTTTTCCCGATGAAAAAGTTGAAAAAAAGCTTGCATGGGGTCTGGGATTCGCCTCAAATAATTAGGCGGAATAATTAGGGTTATGGAAAGGGCTCTAGCTGGCAACAGTTGAAAGAATCCTCCAATTAAGTGTCTTTGGAGACTCTCTCATTACAATTCAAAAATGTATCAAATTGAATCATTGCAAGGACCCAAATACAAGACCAAATCTATAGAGAATCCAATTGAGAATGGATAAATTTGAAATTTTGGAGTTCTATCATATCGAGAGAGAGAACAACACTTTGGTGGACGATCAAGCCAACAATGGCGTCAATTTGGTTCAAGGCAAGTTGATGTAGGAGGGAAACAGAAGAAATATATGCCACATACCAGGATTGCTCATAACCTGAGGATATCGAGATGTTTAAGGGTAATTAAGGAGGATAATATGACTAACAGGTTGCATAAATTTGCTAGTCATTTCATGGTACAAAATCTCGTTGGTGATTGCTCCAGCAAAATGATGGGTCATTCACCTAATAGATGGTTAAATGTGAGGATTAATACTAAGAATGTGGATAGGTCGGATGTTGTCGGTAAAGAATTAAGTCATGTTGGCAATAAAGGATTTGATATTTCTGTGGTTGAGGAGGAACATCTCAATTTGACCATGTGTGTTTATGGTCCAAACCAAGAAGCAATGAATTCACAATTGTTTGCAGGGTGTGCAATGAATTCGAACAATATTAAACTCGAAGGTACTTCCCCCACCATAATTTTGGAGTTAATTCTTGCTATAAGAGGATGGTTGTGCATAATTCATATAATTCACACATAGTGTCTCTCCATACAAAATTTTTGAGTCGAAGAGATGGTCTCCTCATTATGCATTGGCGTTGGTGACTCCCCATATGAGATTGATTGGGTATTCAAGAAAGAAATCAAGGAGATTATATCTAGGATAGGTGGGAAAATAATTCCTGATGCTCGTTCACATTTCACCTTGGTAACAGATCAGTTGGAAGGTCTGAAAAAAGATGTTGAAATTGTGCAAGCCATGGTGGAGGTAATCATATCCAACATAGAAAATCTTGATTACAAGTTCAAGAACTCTGAGGTAAAGGTGGAGACTGCAATTGTTTTAGTGTTAAAAGGAATATTTGGCCTCAGTGGCAGTGGTGAACAGGATATGATGATTGGTGAGGGAGGGCTCTCCCTTTGGTGTTTCCTGATCAACAGGAGTTGTAGCAGGAGCAACAGAACCATTCCAACAAGAGGAAGAAGACAAGGCTGATATGGAGGAACTCGGCCAAAACAATGTTGAGGGAACCAAGTTGTTAATTCCATAGTAATAGGTAGATTATGTTATGTAAGTATGTAAGTATTAGTGGGGTATTTTGGATAAATTACAAGAAGAATGATGTAGTAAATCTGGAAAAAACGTTATTGCATACCTAAAGATACCGGTGAGAGAAATTTTGGAGGACTCTAGAAATTTTGATGCCTTTGAATGTAATAGAACTAGCAAAATTTTAGTTTTACTAATAGAAATATACTCATTCCTTAAAAAAAAAAAACATGTGAAAATGATGCATGTCCAACAATCAACATAAGTCAAAATGATACATCATCTACAAATGACATAAATAAACATGATGAATTATGTAAGACAAAATGATACAAGTCGATCTGATACATCATGTCCAAATGATATAAGTCAAAATGATACATGTCAAAAAGATACAACTCAATAATATGGTATAGGAGGTCATGAAATAATACATATGATAGTAACCATGAAAATCAGAGTCATAACAATATATCAAAAATGATCCATGATGCAGTCTATATGATCATGAATGTCACTTGCCGCTACCAACAACTGCCTCATGATCATCATCACCATTGTGATTGTGATCATCATCATCATCATCATCATCATCATCTTTTGTATTGGAATCAGCTTCATTGTCATCTATATTTGTGTCATCATGAGCATCATTCACCATCTCAGCATTGGACCCTACATGATCTGGATCTATGTGATGAGGATCATTTGGATCTTTTGGAAGACCCATGTTTTGCAAAAAAAACATTTAGAATGAAAATTTATTATTTATTTCATGTAATAATTAATTTCTCTGTTATATATCTAATATTACAACATATGGAATGAAACAATAATCATATTACATCATATCAAAGTGCACATACGATAATAAAATTTCAAATAAGTTTCAACTAAGATGTTGTAACAACAAGTCATTTCATCTCACTTGTCAGATATTGAAAATGAGCAACCAAAGAGGTGTTTCTGCCACCAAACACTACACCAACACTTGGGGGATCAAGAAAACAAATTGAGAAGCACAAACATAGGTAACAATGGATTGAGAAGGGGGTATTATAACAATGGATGTTGTAACAGTAGATTTTGTAATGATAGATGCCATAACAACATGCCAATGTTAAATTTGCTGAAAATGTTGTCATAGTTGATATTGCAATGCCCATTACTATTGAAAATGCTAAAATTGTTGTAAAAGTTGACGTTGTAACAATTGCTACCTTTGAAACTACTAAAACAGTGACCATTACAGCTAATTTGTAAAAGCAGATGTTGTAAGAGTAGATGTTATAACAATAGAGAGGGTAGAAAGCCATTCCATAATGTGTTTAAAAGGTTGAAATTTGGCAGCCAAAGAGGTGTTTTTGCCACCCAACACTACACCAACACTTGGGGGATTAAGAAAACAAATTGAGAAGCACAAACATAGGTAACAAAGGATTGAGAAGTAGATGTTGTAATAGCGCATGTTGTAAAAACATATGCCATAACAAATGTTGTAACATTGGATGTTGTAATAGGAAGTTATTTCATCTTGCTTTTCAAAGCTTGAAAGTGGGCATCCAAAGATATGTTTCTACCACCCAACACTACACCAACACTTGGGGGATTAAGAAAACAAATTGAGAAGCACAAATATAGGTAACAACGGATTGAGAAGTAGATGTTGTAACAGTGGATGTTGTAACAACATATGCCATAACAACATGTCAATGTTAAATATGTTGAAAATGTTGTAGTAGTTAAATTTTGTAACACCCATTACTGTTGAAAATGTTGAAACTTTTGTAAAATTTGATGTTATAGCAACTGCTACTATTGAACCTACTTAAACATTGACCATTACAACAGATGTTGTAACAACATAAGTAATAATTGAGGGGGTAGAAATCCATTTCATCTTGCTTGAAAGTGGGCATACAAAGAGGTGTTTCTGCCACCCAACACTACACCAACACTTGGGGCATCAACAAAACAAATTGAGAAGGAGATGTTGTAACATATATATATATATATTTTTTTCCTCCGAACTCTACTTGACTTCCCAACTCATCATAAAGGCCTCACAACTGAAATGACTATCTCCTCTCTCTCTCTCCTCTCGATCTCTCTCTCTCTATATATATATATATATATATAAATAAATATATATATATATATAAGGCCCTAGCGAATGCAACAACCTTTGCTCACCACATCAGCCCATCGCACATGTCAATATGGTCCACCTCTGACCAATCATAGGACTTATGGGTTGACGTGTCATCTAGATCATCTTAGCTGTTATCATCCTAGTCGATCCCATAGTTGTGCCACACAATCGTCCAGAGTAATATTCTGGGTTTGTACCTATGGGACACGCCATCACTTCCTCATTCAATTATGTTAAAGGTAAAATCAATCCACACCAATGAAGAGTTGCCATGGCTAGGGTTTGGATCAGTGAAAGGTTTTTCCAAATTTTCATTATAAGTTTAAGGATTTCCCTCCTATATTGCATCGAGCTTGCCTCCAATCTCTATCATGGCTCAACTAAGGGATCTTGGCCTTGCCTTATGAAATGCATCAAACAAGGATCTTTACAACTATCGTAAGAGAAAGTCTCAACCCACCCATAATTTCCCTAAGTTGGTTATTCCAACCATGGCTTTGTCTTAGAGGCACTGTAGACCTTTGTATCAATACTAGTACTCGGTGCTGACATTGATGGCTTATGAAGGTGCCCTGTGGTGCTACCCCTCCTGAGATTGAGTTAATCCAACTCCAAGGAGTTCCTAGCCCTTCTGCATTCCCTATTCTCAGACAGGGAATCCCACACATGTTGTCATAAGTATTCCTACCAGCAGATGTGTGTGAACTCTTGAAAGGTCTCCACCTTCCTGCCACACACCAAAGGTTTCAGGCTTCAAAGCAAGCCTGTAAGCATCTGCATGGAGATATGTATATACTTTTGGGGTCGAGCTAGCTGCACCTTGATGCAAGAAGAAGATATCCATATTTCTTATAATGTAAGGTTGGTGAAGCCTAGCTACATGGTTTTTGGTTATTCCTACACTTAAAAGGAGGATAACCCTTCTAACGTTGACTCAGTGCCTTTTTCACAGGTTCAAGGGCTTATAGCTTAGTGAAGGAACATCCATTTATATGTACAAACCCTGCCAAGCGGGTGGTCTCTTATGTACTTATTTTATGTCAATAAAAAGGGTCTCTATGCCAATGTTCCATTTTTTTATTCCATATCTTTATGGATCCTTTCATTGCTTGTGGTGTTTCATGACATCTTTGTATTACTTACATATGCATTGTTAATCAGTATGAATGAGGATTTACCCCAAGATAGGATTTCAGATCAGGGAAATGACTCAAGTTAGTTTATTGTATACGACATTACACATTCTGATGCAGAGTATATGTTATGAATTGTGGTAATGAGAATTTAACACAACACTTCATTCCATTGCAGATGCATGCACTAGTTCAACTTGTTTATCAACATTTTTCATTTTGGAGGTGTGACATATGTGTTTATGTATGCATTTATTTATCATAACTATAAAGCAATCTATGCATAGAGAGGTATCCACATGCTCATTACATTAACAACATTGTTACATTCCAAAAGGAATCCAAACCATTTCAACCAGAAATGCATCATAAGTTCATTAATATTTAAGAAATACAAACAAATACTTATCTTTAAATTTACATGGCAACTGAGTCTAGGACAAGGACTCTCCACCCAAACATAAACAGTTGCAGCGCCACTTACTTGTAGTTCTCACCCCCGAGCCAGATACTAGATTCCGAGGGGGTTGCTTACTTAAGGGATTAGAACACCAGCTACCAAAGGAAACATGGAATCCAAAGGGTCTCTTACTCAATCCCACCAGTTGGCGTTGCCATATTCTCATCATAGGGAGTCTAGAGGTTCTTGCATCACCCCAAGTGAATACACAATGATTCAATCCCTTCTAGGGAGTCCAAGATCCACTATAACAATAATGAAGTAACCAAGGTATTTAATAAAGTCTTCTAGTGATGCTACTATAGGATTAGCCTCTTCCCAAGTTGTTCAAGGCTCCAAATCCTGCTATCTCAACCCACAACCTTTAGGGGACCCAAGCTGTTACAAAGCTCCATGGATTACATCCCAACCCATAGCCTCTAGGGATCCAAGTCGTTATAGGGCTCCAGAGACTTTGGCTCAACCCACTGCCTCCAAGGATCCAAGTTGTTACAGGGCTCTAGGGATCATATCTCAACCTACAACCTCCAAGGAACCCCAAACTATGACAAGGCTCTAAAGACTAACATTTGAATCGATAACCCCCATAAAATGTAAGAGTCAATACCCATCTATTCTCTCTTGTTCTGCATTGCCTGCTGATTGAGCTAGATTTCTCTGTTTTTCTGTTGCTTGAATTATGTCTCCTCTCTCCTTCAACATGAATTCAAATACCATGACTTTCCTTCTTTTCTTGGCTCTCATTTACTGCTTTGGCCTTCTTTCTTGCATTACACAGTTCCCCTCTTGGTTTCTTGTCCCTTTTTCTTGTGAAGGTTCCCAAGTGCATGGGACTATGTACCTTCCTTACAATTCATTCAATTTTAAGAACTAGTTCATTAATTCATGCATCGACCAACTTTTAATTGTTGTCCCAAACATGTCATATTTTCCCTATAAGAAAACCTCAACCTCCCAAGAAAGCAATCCTCCTCCCCAACTCTAGAATCTATGTCATTTTGACTCAATCTCATTGTCTTAATTTCACGTATTTGTAAAAAATATTTACAATGCATTTTATGATAGAACCATGGGTGGGGTTGTCAGAGGATGGTGTAATATCACATGTTGTAACAACAAATGCCATAACAGTTGTTAATGTTGACAACTTCTTAAAATAGCATATTGACAAACTCTCTAGTTGCAAGAAGTGGTGAAAGGGAGCTTCCCTTTGTCTATGTCACTTTGTGGATAAATAGTTGTATTTGAAGCTCACATGTAGAATAGCCAGGAGATAGCAGGATTGTTCCACCTAGGATTAGGCTTAGGGGTCAAAACAAGTCAACAACTTGTGGGACAATGAAAGAACTTGATTTTAGTCTAAGAATGAAGGCAAGGAAGGTGAATTACAGGTGACCTATGGCTTTCCTAAAAGGCTGTTATAGATCTACACTAAAACTATAAGTTGAATGTTCATTGTAAATGCTACAGGGTAAACACTTTCCATATATATGATTGTTGCAAATTATTTGTGCTTCCTAACAATTTGAGAAGATATTCAAGGTAGAGTTTGACAGGGCTAGCAATTAGGGGTCAAAGTCAAAATCAAGGTAATCCATGGAATCTATGAATTGGCATCAATCACTTCACAAATTGGGAATAATTAACCTCTATTCATTAGTGAACCTATGGATTTTAGATGTTGTAGCAATTTTCAACTAAATAAATTGAAATTCCTTATGAAATAGCCTCTTATTCATGAATTATAATGTTGGAATCCATTTGGAATTAGGCTTGAAACCTAATGCAAACATAGTCGATTATGCCCTTTGTTGATCAAGAGCATTGATCCCAACAAATGTTTCTTTTGGTCAATTGTATACTAGTATATATCCATCCTAACCATGGATCTAGCAAGAGCCGACAGGGATCAAATCTCTTGAGGTGAAAACTTCTTTTAGAGTGCAAAATTTGAATAAAATGTTTGCACGTAGACAAATTTGATCCTGGGGGGAGAGAGAGAGAGAGAGAGAGAGAGAGAGAGAGAGAGAGAGAGACCACTTATAATTTTTCATTGTTTATGTTGCATTTTGAATGTATAAATGAATCAAATTTAGTTTGGCATAAAATAGTGAGACTGTTGAAAATGTTTTAACTATTAAAAAAAAAATCAATTGCCTTATATAATGTATATATAGTTCCTTTTCAACTTTTTAACTACTTTATTTCTCTATAAAGTTGATATAAGATTAAGTTGTTTCATATGGACATTGAAATATTTTATTTATGGTTGAGAGTGGGAGTGAAATATTTTTACCACTTCTCCTTAGTATGGACATTGAGAGTGAGATTATTGATGTTTTATTATACTTTTAATTAAACAAATCAAGCATGTATATTCATTTTTATCTTTCTATTATATATTTTATTTATGGTTGAGAGAGAGTGAAATATTTTTACCACTTCTCCTTAGTATGGCCACTGAGAGTGAGAATATTGGAATTGGGCTTGAGAAATTTGCAATTTTTAAATTATGAATGGCCAATATTTGATAATCTTGGAATAGTCTCCTTCTAAAACATAACCCAATGGATAATATAGAAAGTATGTGAATCACTTTTTAGTTTCTTTGGTCTCCTCGTATGTTTAATTTATTAAAAATAATTCATGAAACGCTCACGTTTTAATTTATTAAAAAACTATTTATCAAACATTGCTTTAACACTTCAACGTATTTATAAAACATTTTATTTTAGGTTTTAGGTTTTATATTACTTTAATATTAGTAATATTTAATGAATACTATTCATATTATTAATGACATTAGCATTTTTAATATAAATAATATTAAATTATGTTGACTGGCCTCATTTACAAATAATGCAAAATGATTCCTTCAGCTTATATCAACCACATTTACTAATACTTTAATTAATGTATATTCATTTTTGTTTTGTATTATATCGAATGTTTTTTTTAAATCATTTTGTTTTAATTTTAAAAGGAACATGTGTCAACTCCAAGTTGAACACGAACGTACTTACATGTCTCTCTCATATTGGGTTATAGAATCACCCTCTCGGCTCAACAAGTTGAAGGTTGAGCATTGGTTACATGAATTACAACAATGCATCATGGGAAGGATCTTTTAGCTCGCTTGGACTAAACAAAGGATCCTTGAACTGGACTTGACAAATTTCTAGTTTTGTAAATGAATTGCATTGGAAACAATCATTGAGTTTTAGAGACATCATCATTTTCTTTTATATTTATTTTCACAATGATTCATGTTGATGAGATAAAAATACCATATACCTACTCTTAATGGATCATATGTTATCAAAGCAGCTGAATTTGTAGCCTTGAAGGAGATGTAGCACCTTGAGGAGAAAATTGAGAGGGTAGCAATCCATTTTGACTTGCTTGTCAAAGCTTGAAAGTTGGCATCCAAAGAGGTGTTTCTACCACCCAACACTACACCAGCACTTGGGGGATCAAGAAAAAAAATTAAGAAGCATAAACATAGGTAACAATGGATTGAGAAGTAGATGTTGTAACATCAAGCCATTTCATATTGCTTGTCAAAGCTTGAAAGTGGGCAGCCAAAGAGGTGTTTCTGCCACCAAACACTACACCAGCACTTGGGGGATCAAGAAAACAAATTGAGAAGCACAAACATAGGTAACAATGGATTGAGAAGGAGTATTATAACAACAGTGTTGTAAAAATAGATGTTGTAACAATAGATTCCATAACCGCATGTCAATGTTAAATTTTCTGAAAATGTTGTAATAGTTGATATTGTAACATCCATTACTATTGAAAATGATAAAATTGTTGTAAAAGTTGATGTTGTATCAACTACTACTATTGAAACTACTTTTGCAACGTGGCAGTGACATATGAGTTGTGCAACCCCCCTGACACTCATTAACACTCACCGCCTACACCCCCTCCCCCTGTTGGGTGTGGAGCATGATTATCATCCTAATTTAGAGGTCTTTGTTTCAGTTAGATGTATACCCCAAGAAGATTGTACACCCCTCCATGCGGGGGGGGGGGGGGACTTGTCCCCCCTGCAGGGGCTCAGGGGGAGGCCATCCCCCTCGGTTGGGGGGGTCTGTGGGTTAGCGGTCCCCTAACGGGGGTTTCAGGGGCAACGCCCCCAAAGCTAAAAACATATGTAAAATTGCCTTGCAAAAGTATAGTAATTTCTAGTCAATCTGGGCCATTCATTAGGCAGATGATCTCACGGTAGAATTTATGTTTAGTTTAAGGTTTTTTGCCCTAGAAGGCAACCCCTCTCTTTGTATGAGGGTATTGTATTGAGGCTATTGAATATATATGTGTATTCTCAGAGTGAGAAATACATAGGTGAGACTGTGAGAGAAAACATAGGATATTACAACAGATCTGTTGTAGGTTGTGTCTCTTCATTTTGCTGGATAATAGAAAGGAAGGACTGGCTGTTCAGGGTGGACGTAGCCCAAACTGGGTGAACCACGTATATATGTGTCTCTCTAGTTTATTGTGTTTGTGTTTTTCCACATATTATATGTCTTGCATTTCTCTATCATAAATAATATTTTTCTAACAACTGGTATCAGAGTTGAAGGTCTATTTGGCTGATAAACTCACAGAAAAGAAGGGTTTCTCATTCGAGTGGGAGCAATGGCGGAAGATGGTAAGTTTACGATCGAGAAATTTAATGGCCAAAACTTCCTGCCATGGAAGATGTAGATGGAAGATTATTTTTATCAGAAAGATTTGTACCTACCATTGAGCGGGAAAACAAAGATGTCAATGGCTATGACAGATGAAGAATGGAACATTCTTGATAGAAAGGCACTCAAAATAATATAGTTGTGCCTCGCAGTGTCAGTCGCCTTCAAAATCTCAAAGGAAACAACGACAGAGGGTTTGATTCAGGCATTGGCAAAACTATATGAAAAACCCTCAGCCTCAAACAAGGTATTTCTTATGAAACAGTTATTTACTATGAAGATGTCGAAAGGTGGATTTGTTGCAGACCATTTAAATGATTTTACTACAATTACAAGTCAGTTAAGTTCTGTAGGGTTAAACTTTGATGATGAAGTTAGAGCTTTGTTAGTCTTGTGCTGATTGCCAGAAAGTTGGAATGGTTTACTAATGGCCATTAGTAACTTTTTTTCTGGATCTAGTACTTTAAATTTTGATGATGTTGTCGGTGCTATCCTTAGCGAGGAAATGTGACGGAAAAGCTCCAGTGAGACATCGGGTAATTCTTTGAGTGAAAATTCTAAGGGAAGAAGAATGGAAAGAGGAAAGAGCTCAGGATATCGTAGTAAATCAAGGAAAGGAAGATCCAAGTCTAGATCGGGGATAGTGTGCTAGAAATGTAGAAAGAAAGGACACCTAAAGAAAGACTATAGATCTTAAAAGGGAAAAGAAGGAGATGCATAGCAAGAAAACAATCATGAAGCAAATGTGATAGGTAAGGTGTTACAAGATGGTTTGATTCTTTCTTTCTAAAATATTACTGATTCCTGGGTGGTATATTCAGGGGCCTCATTCCTTGCCACACCTGATAAGAAATATATTCATGACTATGTTCAAGGAGATTTTGGACAAGTTCGTTTGGGTGATGATAAACCCTGTAAAATTGTTGGAATGGGTAAGGTTCTTGTAAAACAGCAGATTGGAAACCAATGGCTACTAAAGGAGGTGTTATAGACATTTTTGGGCACTTCAACCCCAATCATAAATGTCCATAAACTGAGGGCTCCTAAGTCCCTAAAAGTGTTGCTTCACTGCCTAAAGGAGCAAGGTCAACTGATTACATCATCTCCCATAAGTTCTGCACTGAAAACTACTCACAAATGGTCAAAACTGGACCATACTGAAAGCTCAATGCAGAGGGTGCGATGCATATCACCTTCCCAATGTACAGGGTGCGATGCATACTGATTTGCTCCTTTGTAGGGTGCGATGGTCGGGAATGGACAAATGGCAGGGACAAAAATGCGAGTGGAGATCATGGAATCTTCTAAAAGCTCCCCTCTGACACTTGCCACTCCATTTTCAACCAGGGATGAGTAAGAGAATCATCATCTCCAAGTGAAGCAGGAACTATAGAGAGAAACACTAATCAAGATCCCAAGATGACTCAACTCTCTGTAATCATCTATATATGGATCCCCCATCACAGAGATCCAGAGGGCTGGAATTTGTATCTATAGAGAATGCATTGGTATTCTGGTGTAAATTCACAATGTTGGGTGATTAGCTTTGCTTGAGGTGAAAAGGGCTTCTTAGTTGGAGGATGATGCTGTCAGAGCACATGGTTGTAATCTTCTTGCTACTTTTCATCTAAATAAAGCTATTCTTGTTTCCTTCCATATTCTTGTGTACTTGTTTATATATGCATGTATATGGTTAATGCACATCTGATCCTGCATTATTTATGAATTTAGATCCTTCTTTATTGCATAGTAGTATGTTGCTGTGATTCACAGGTTCTTTTGAAGCTGGGCAGATAAAGGAGAAGCAACGAAAGTCTATCAAGAAGGAGAGGAAATCAAGCGCAAGACTCAGGTTGGCCCTCTTGGTTCTCCTCTCATCTATTTTCATAAAAGGAAGCAATAGTAGACTTTGATTGTTTGTTTCTAATATAGCCACCCATCTTAGTGGGAATAAAAACATCCGAGTGGACACTATTCCCGGATAACAAAATGGCGACTCCACTGGGGAGCGACTAGATTACTTGTTAGCTTATCTAACCTTGTTTCTTTTATAAACATATAGATGGAGCCTGAAGTCAAGCTAGCTAGCCTTCGAACTGCATTTGTCATACAAATGCAAAGTAGATCAATCCTAATTCAGTCTATCTCTATGTTTTGTTTATGAATTAAACAATAGATCTACAAGCAATCTAATTGCCCTGAGTGGTGGCTCTAGTAACCTCTTAGATCACCCTTGTGTTTTACATACACTGATCTTTACTTATTCAGCATAAACACCTGAACTAGATTGCAAACTGTGAGTGAAATCTCATTCAAAGTCTCACACTGCTACCATTGCACACTGCCTTCAAGGCAGCCTGTATGCATCACACTTCCCGAGTGCAGTAGGTGCGCTGCATACTGAGTTCACTGTGTAACAGGTGCGATGGTCAGGGAGGATTAACTTTACCCTCCGACTGTGGATTTTTCTCACTGTTTTCAGTCTTATTCAAGAGTTTTGCTGTTTGTAATCAGTGTAATTCTGTGAAAACCCCCTTCTCTTGCATTATTCTGCCTCCTTAGTGCAAATAACTATAAATGTTTTTATGTATTATGCATCGTTTTTAGTTCTCTTTTGCAAAAAGTAGCATAGTTGAACTGTCGTCTCTAGATCTGAAAGTGTCGTTTTCAGTTTTAAAAAGCAATCCCATTGTTCTGGATAGTCGATTATACAGTTACTATTGCATAGGATTTGAATTATTAGTTTTAAAGTGTCGAAAAGCAATTTCCATTTCAAAA
>APFE030047859.1:0-14440 GCA_000404065.3 Pinus taeda
AAATAGTGCATAACTAGGAAAACTTTAGATACAATCCATGGCATGTTGATTGTAATCCATTACCTCCAATTCAAACAGTTGAATTTGATGAAATAGAAGTTCCAGATCCACCTACAAACTCTAGGAAAAATGAGTAGGAGATCATTTGTGGATTATATAAGAATAAATTTATAAATTATAATGTGGATTATATAAGAATAAATTTATAAATTATAATGAGATTGAGATGTTGGACATAAGGATAGTGATGTTATGCATAACTGGAGCAAAAATTTTGTGGCTGAGGAAACTTCTAATTGTGCTAGTCATTTCATATCTCAAAAGAAAAAGTCTAATAAGATTCATACTTACCAACATTCTAAGTTTGGGAGTTAAACAAAGAATAGCATTTGATATTATCCTTGACCATTATAGATCAGGGGTTGATCCTTTACTTATGATAATACCAAGAAGTTAAACAATGAATATTATTTGATATTATCCTTAACCATTATAGATGAGGGGTTGATACTTTACTTATGATAATACAAGGAAATGCTACTTATGATATACAAGGAAATGCAGGTACATGAAAGTCTTATTTGATTGGAGCTATTAGAAAGGCTCTTGAGATTGAGGCTCTTCCCCAGAAGAGCCCACTTCTTATTTTAGCTCCTACAAGGGTTGAAACTTTTAACATATCTTGAACAACAATTCATTTTGCACTTCAAATCCCAATAAAAGATGTAACATGTCTTTGGGAACCAGGTTTAATGACCTTGTAAGATGAATTGAAGCATGTCAAATGTATCCTAATAAATGAAATGAGTTTCATTGGAAGAAATTTGCTAAAAAACATTGACTCTAGACTTCAGCAAGGTTTCATAGAAAATGCTAACACTTTCTTTGGTGGGAGGTTAGTTATATTGGTTGGTGATTTGGGACAATTACCACCTATTATTGATAAACCTATATATGCATTTGAAGGTCTCATAAAATAATTATGGAATTCATTCACAAAAGTTGTGACCCTTGACACCCAGTTTCAGCAAGATGGACAAAGCAATGAGAAAAAAATGTTTTTGTAATTTGTTGATGAATGTTAGAAATGCAAATCCAACTTTGCAAGATTGGAAGTTACTCATGACTTGTACAAATAGATCCTTAGATTCTTCCACAAAAGAGCCTTTTGATAAGGAAATACATATGTTTGTAATAAATGAAGATGTAAAAAATCATAACAAGCTTTGTTTACAAAATCATAATAAGGGTTATTTAAAAAACTTGAACTTAGATATTGAGCAAATTTTGTGTGACTCCGCACAACTCAAATCTCCAATCTCAAATCTCCAAAAACACCCTTAAAAAAAAGAAGATGCTCCTTTAAAACCTAAAACAAGTTAAAATATCAAAGAAAAATAACTCCTCCCATCACAAAAACAACATTAGATGCTAAAATGCAAAATATTTCTCTTTCAACACTACACACCTTTCAGGGAGAAAATCCAATTACCTTCCTTTTTTACTTCAATACCCTACATTGCTTTCAAAAGTATAGACACACATACACCAAGTGGAAAATATATTCCACACATGGGCAATTTTATACCAAGGGAACACAAGGGGTGAAATAAAGGGAATAATAAAAACCTAAAAATGATTCAATTTGAAAGGTAAATGCCCTTTCTCTCTTCATTCAATTCAACTTCGAGAGTCTCCCAATCCTCGAATTCATCTTCTACATACTCATTTAATTCAGCTTCCAGAATCTCCCAACCCTCAAATTCATCTTCTACATACTCATTTAATTCAGCTTCGAGAATCTCCCAATCCTGGAATTCATCTTCTACGTACTCATTTAACTCAGCTTCGAGAATCTCCCAATCCTGGAATTCATCTTCTACGTAATAATTTAATTCAACTTCCAGAATCTCCCAACCCTCAAATTCATCTTCTACATACTCATTTAATTCAGCTTCGAGAATCTCCCAATCCTGGAATTCATCTTCTACGTACTCATTTAACTCACCTTCGAGAATCTCCCAATCCTCGAATTCATCTTCTACGTAATAATTTAATTCAACTTCGAGAATCTCCCAATCCTCGAATTCATCTTCCACGTACTCATTTAATTCAACTTTGAGAATCTCCGAATCTCCAACGCTATCCTGAGGTTTGAAATCGACTTCTACGACATCCTTAGCCGCAAAAATATGTTCATCCTTCAAATAAAATTCGAATTCGAATTTATCCTTACTGGAAATATCAATTCTTCTACAATTCTGATGAGCTGCGAAACAATTATCATTAGAATCTGTGAAAACATCTTTAATGCAGTCCCCATGATCTGCAGTTATATCATCATCCTTTTCTAATTCTAATTCGCGGTTACAGTCTGCAAAATCATCTTGCATTTCGGTATCTCCAGCTGATGCAATAACATCATCATGTACAGTTGTGGGCACTGCAGCAGCACCATTGAAGTCACTATAGGATTTTAAGCCTGTTTCTTTGCGAATAAAAAATAACAAGTAGACTTGCTGATCTGACAACACCTCCTGTTCAGAGACAGGAGAGACATTCGCATCATTGCAGCAATGCCAGCTATCATCTTCCAGGTTCTTCACATAGGCATAATAATGCCCAGAGTCCCGGGAGAATCCTGAATGGATAATGGTGGCGAATAGAATATAATAGTCCGTATTAATATTATACTTCTCCTGGTCAGCACCTGCAGACAAATAATTATCAAGTCCCAAGCGTTGTTTAAAGCTAATATTCCGAGTTATTTTAATGCTAGAACCATAATCATCCATAGCAAATCTGTTGAGTTGAATGACCAGAACGTTGGGAGGTTTGAAAATTGACGTTTGCATTTGGGCTGGCGTTAAGTTTTTGCAATTTTGGCATCTATAAACCTTATCCCCATCTTCCAGCAACTGTGATGCAAAATAACAAGAGAGCGCCTCTTCCAAGGAAGTTACAGCGTTTGTTAATGGAAGGCTCAGGTGCATAATATCTTCCTTACTGTTCGACTGACCTCCGCAGAAAATGCACTTCACTTGACATTGCGTTACACCACCGAAGATGCTTTTAATAATCCCTTCATCTCCGCCATCTTTTTCACGTACTCTCTGCTGCTTCCACTGCCCAGTGCACACGTCGTTGCAGGCTCCAATCACACAAGTTAGAAATTCGTGGGCGTCTTCCTGCTTTCCTTTCACAAAATGTTTGGCAAAGAGATTCAGAGAGTTTGTGATTTCACGAGGAGAGTCGCATGATTGGGCAGTGTTGCAGAGAGACCTCACGATGCGTTTCTCCAGCAAGCAGAAAGGGCAGTCATTGTTAGACGATATATTGCAGGAAGCAGAATGTGGATTGGCGCCGAGGCAATGTTCTGCCAAGGGAGGTGTGTAAGTGAGACACTGAAGCACACTGTTGAGATAGCATGTATTGCCAAGATTCATAAGCCCTGTCGGTCGTCTTGCCCGTGCTTGTGCTTGTGCTTGTGCTTGTGTTTCTTTTTCTCGCCCGCCCGGCTCCATTTCGCTTGTTACACTGAAGAAGCTGGCTATGGCGTGAGAATCCCCGAGCTGGAGTAGAAGCATTCGGTTATCACTTTGACAATACGAGTGTATTTCTGGCTTAGAACGTGGATTCCTCCTTTATATATATATCCTTCCTTCGGTTTCATACCAGCCTTGGTCCACCATTAGTGTCGCCCAGTTTTTAGACCGACACCCAATAACACCCTATATTTGGCATAAAAGGCTTCACTTGTGGAGAGACACCACCCAAACCTTCTCCGTTTTAACGCTCTCTATTCCTCGTAAGTAGGATTAATGGGTAAACATCATAATTTATTTAATTTGAATCACCTCCACCCAGAGTTAATAATCTTTAATCCCCTCCAAATTTTGGGTTGCCGTGATTATTATTTTCATTTCAATATTCCATAATCCATTTTCATCATTAATAATAAAAGAGTTTAATTGAATAATATTTTTTTAGATTATTATTTTAATTTAAATATTCCATAATTCATTTTTATGATTAATAATAAAAGAGTTTAATCCAATAATATTTTTTTAATTTGAAGTTTGAGTTTTTACAGTAAAAGCATTTTTTGTTTTCAAGAGGTTATGAGTTCAATTTTCTTGATATTTTTGGGTAACAGGAAGTGATTTTATAGCTTGGATTTCCCTTGTACAAATATTGTTAGCCTTTAGTGGAATCAATTTTCCTAAATGTCTTGTTAAGCTCTATTAATAAATCCATAAAAAATGATTCCTTTAAATAAATATTGAACAAATTATTTGTAAATTAAATCTAACATATATTCAATTTAATTAATATATGTATATGAAAATTCTTAAATATTCTTAATTTGAAAAGGGTCATAACTAATTGTGGGGTTACAATGTTGGACAAATGGTTTATACATTCAACATGTAGACTAGTCCTAGGTTAGGCTTCCCTAAAGTTATGCTCGAGGAAAATCCCCTTGATCATGGTTCCTTCTTTTTTCAAATAGAGAAATAGAGTTTTTATTTTTATTTTTCCTTCTCGATAAAACTTTATAGAAATACTTTTGAGTTTGGATCTCATGTGATTTGTAGAAATTAAATTTAAATGGAGAGTACAACCATCTTTCCCCTTAGTCACTTATATAAAAAAAATCAGTTAACAGAAAAATATCGTATTATTATAAAAGTGTTAATTAATTAATATTTTATTTAAAAGTAAAAAAATAATCTTGATTAAAATAAATGAATAAATTACTATAAACTAACATATATTTATCTTAATTTCTCATCTACCAAGCACTAATAGAGATCAAATTTATGAAAATACAAACTTCTTTTGAGTGTAAAACTTGAGAAAAAAATTGCACTTCAAGAAATTTTATTCCTCTAGATTCTTGGTAAATCCATTGTTAAAATATTAAAATGGATTTATGCTAGTTTAAAAATTTATGATTCATATTTTCATATTAAAATACTAATACATGTTCCCTCATATTCGGTAAGAGTTAAAAAACATATATTTATAGGATATAATCAATCTCTTTCTTTCTATATATATATATATACAAACACATTGAATTAGTTTTCTTATTAAATATTGAAGGAATTACAAATCTCCCTCTTATCTTACATTAGAAAGACCTATTAATAGAATATGAAATTTCTCATTCTTTCTCTCTCCATAAATATATGGTGCTAAAAAAATTTATTGAACATGCATATTGAGATATTTTATTTATACCTCACATTAATTTTTTCTATTATTGATATTTTTTAAATATTACATATTGAGAATGGAATAAATGACAATGGAAAGTGAAAATATAAGAAAAGAAAAATTATTTAAATTAGTTTACTTTTATCTTTGTAAAATTGATAGAAAAGTGTGTTACTTAATATGGAATTTTTATGTATGGTTGACACTAATTTTTTGTTACTAATATATTTTTCTTTTACAAATTGAATGTCAATCGGAATCTAAAATTAATTATACATCATATAATCTTAATAATAATATTTTTACATGCCATCTATTAACTCCATATTAAGTCAATTAAGTAGTGAAGAAGTACATATTCCCTCATACTAAGAAGTCAAATTATTTTTTTCTTTTAATTAATTTATTTCTCCAAATAATGTTGATGTAAAATTAAGGTGAAATTTGAAGCATTTTATTTTTGGGAACATTGATTTGTTTAGTTATTACTATTTTCAAATTTGTTAATGAAAGTATTATTTTATTATTTTTAAATATAACATTAGGTGACAACTCCTCCCTCATAATGTGAGTCCATGTTTGTGTTTGTAACTCTAAATGAATTTCTTTTGCATTAAGAGAAAACATGGATATATACAAGGAGAGGGAGACCATTGGGATTCATCTTCTAATGCCTCTTTATTTTTTTGTTTACAATATTAACATGAATTTTTGAATCCCTTGGGATTAGGTGTCAACATTCCATGCCTTAATCTGAAGGGATATTGGTGAGTCCAAGCATCATTTTGAATCTTTCAAACTTTCCACTTCCAACTGCTTTGGTGAAGATGTCTGCAATTTACCTAGTTGTGAAACAATTTCATAGGTAGATAGTCTTGGTCTCAACTTGATGTTGAATCAACTGATACTTTGTATTGGAGTGCTTAGTTTGATCATGGAACTTTGGGTTCTTGGCCAACTTTATTGCAGAAGTGTTGTCAATCAAAAGAGGAGTTGAATGCACTTGTTTCTCCTGCAAATCTTCCATAATTTTCTCGAGCCATACAATTTCCTTTGTTGCTTCAGGTGTTGGCACATATTCTGCCTCAATTGTGGAACCTGGTGGAACTGATTATTTTTGTGACCTCCAGGAGACAACTCCTAATCCAAAATTCATAGCATAATCTAAAGTAGATACACCAGTTTCTTTATCTCCATCAAAATCTAAATCAGAGTATCTAATCAAGATGAAGGCATCCACTTGTATATACATGAATCCAAAGCCTTGAGTTCCCTTTAAGTACTTTAGAAGTCTTTGTGTAGTAGACCAATGACCCTCACAAGGCTTTTAAATCAACTTATATAGGATTCCAACAACAAATGAAATGTACGATTTAGTAGTATTCAGGTAGTTGAGACCTCCTATGAGTTATCTGTAATTTGTTGCATCCTATAATTCTTTAACTTCAATGGACGTGAGCTTTAAATTATGTTCCCTTGGCATAGTCAAAGGATTGCACTTAACCATGCCAAAATTTTTCAACAAGTCTCCAATGTACTTCTTTTGAAAGAGGAATATAAACTTCAGATGTTAGGTTACTTCAATACAAGGACAGTAGTGAACATATCTCAAATTTATCATTGCAAAACCTTTCCTCAAATCCTTCTTCATCGATGCAATGAAATTTTCATTTTTCCCTGTAATCAGAAGTTCATCTACATACGCGACGAGATATAGCATTATTTTTCCCCACTTTATTTACAAACAAACTTGCATCATCAAGCTCATAGTGTGTGAAATTGAGTTTCAGAAGATGCTCAGTAAATTTCGCATAAGAGGCTCGCGGTGATTGTTTAAGGTCAAACAAGGATTTGACAAGCTTCCATACTTTGTGATCTTGACCCTTCACAACAAATCCTTTTGGTTGAGACATAAAATTCCTATATTTCATATCTCCATTCAAGAAATCTGTTTTTACATCAATTTGATGGACTTTCCAACCATTTTGATCTTCCAAGGAAAATATAGTATGGATGGAAGCCCATTTTGTTGTGGGGGAAAAAGTATCCTCATAATTGATCCCTTCCTTTTGAGCAATTTTTTTTTCCACGAGCCTAAATTAATGCTTGTCAAGTGAGAGATATGATGTAACATCATCCTCCCACATCTACCCAAGTACTCAAACAACAAAGCTAAGCATGCAACGAGAGGCTACTATGATTGGATTCAACCTCCTATATGACCTTAAGGAAATGGAATCAACGAAAACATAACATATAGACCTTCCACATTAGCTACAGGACCCCTGAGAACCATACCAACACTTCAGGTAGTCTATCCCTCGGTCCCACTGATTTTTTTTATCACTTTCCCTCTCGACGCTCTCACGGGCCTACAAACCAACATCCAAGGAATCATTTGTCCAATTTTATGTCAGCATCCCTGGGATTTGAACCTATCTTTCCAGCCCAGAGCCTAGGTCACTGCCCAGAATGAAATGATATCTTAAGAGTAGTAAAATAACAGGGAAACAATGATGATAAAGCAAATACTTCAACAAGTCCTTCACTAGACCCCTACTAGCCATGATAAGCATTTCGTCAAACATATCACCAACATGTAATCTATAGGTGTAAACAACAGAATTAAGCATAAGGATCTCATACTTATCTTAGAATCACTCAAAACTATTGTTCCTTCATGTCATTTTTTACATTATCATCTATTAGGTCATAGATACATTGTCCATTCATTTACAATTAAAAACATACTAAGAGCCATACATAGTTGTTGAAAAAAAACATATATATAACCAACATAGTAACAACAGAAATACCATAAATATATCAGCCATAAAATTGACATATAAACTAATACATTTACACATGAAAACCAAGTGAAACAATTTCTCATTAATTATTGCAAAAACCAGCTAAAGATGGGACTACCACATTCCGCCCAGCTATAGATTAGCTAAGCCAAGTCTCTCTTCAGCCAATCACCCTCGTGCCATATTCCAAGCATGGATGACTTTGTGTGATGTTTCCATTGATATCACTTCCTTAAGTTAAAATAGGAGGTAAAATTCAATCATAGTAGCCTCTCCTCTCATGTTTACCCTGGTTGGCTAGTTACTTGGGTAGATGTGAGAGGAGAGTGTTACAAAGTGGTATCAGAGCATGGCTCACCCCTCGGACTGGATGGGCAGTGTGTGTTGGTCATGCACGCATATCAATTATGTGTGTGTCCCTTACACTTGCATTCTGTGTGCTTGTTACATTTGATTGATGGTTGATTATGGTTGTAGTAATGTTGCCACCAAGAATTTGATGTTCATTGTGTGAAATGCGTTTGTCATGAGTATGTGATTTGTTAAATATTGTGACATGTTTCTTACTAGTTGATTTTATGTCACATACTTACATCCTTGTATGTTAGGTTACATTCTTGAATATTTTGATTACATGTATCAGTCTTGTAGGTTGATTACAAGAATTGATCGTTAATGCTTGAATACATGCATTTATGTGTATGTGTAGTTAGTTAGGCATTTCTTATACATATTGTTGGTTTCATCTAGCAATGTGTACAATGGAGTAATGTTTGTTGTCATGCATGAGGTCATAACATGCATTTTTTATAAGGCCTTGCATTGAAGACTGGACCCTAACTAGAGTGATGTTTACGTGTTGATACATTTATTTGTGTATGCCTATGTTCAGTTATGATTATGTTATACATGTATCACGTTGATTTGGTGATCTTGTAGACAAGGTATACTCCCCGAGATATACTAAGGTATGCTGATTTATTGTGATTTGGTTTATTTGACATATTATTCATTGCAGGAAAAATATCAAATGGCTACCAAGGTGGTAGACTACATAGAATCTCCCTATGCATCAGATGAGTAGTGTGGTGCAGGGCACACTTATGATTTGGCAGATATATTGAGGAACTTGAAGTAAGAGATAAGGAGTTGTAAGATAGATAATGATTGGACCATATAGGTACAAGAGTTTGTCATACTTGCAACATCAAGCACCGCCTTGGATCAACCATGGACAGGAGGAAAAAACTAATGGGGCATATGGTAGTAGGTCTCCTGGTAGACACAGGTCAGATAAATCTGATAAAATGAGAGATGGCAGGTTGTTGGACACTACAGGTAGGAGGGGCGATGAGTAGAGGTATTATTCTAGTTCTAGTACTGTTAGACATCATGATCGTCATCGTTATCATCCTTACAGGAGGATTGATAGGGGATAATTGCCAGATGAATTTAAGAGATAAAACCACCTACTTTTAATAGAGATGTGAAAAAGCTGGAAGATGAAGATCCTTGGATACTTGGGATGAAAAAATTATTTGAGTTGCATGAGTACACAGATAACATGAAGGCCATAATAACTATATTCAGCTTGAACAATAAAGTGGATATCTAGTCAGAAGATGTTAAACAAGTAAGAGACATCAAGACAGATGACCTGAGTTGGCAGGAATTCAAAAGGGTTTTTAGGAAGAAGTACTTGTTAGATAGGTACTATGACAATAAGGCTAAAGGATTCTATGACCTAAAGATTGTATCAATGATAGAGGAAGAGTACACAACCAAGTTTCTCGAGCTATTGAGGTATGTATCGTATCTTACAGATGAGAAGGATAAGCTTCAATGATTTTCCAATGGTTTTACATTAGCATTTAGAGATCAGATTCAGTATGATGAGTCTCGGTCACTTGAGGAATTTATTGGGAAATTGAAGCATTTATAGGAACAATTAAAGCGTAAGAATGAATCTCAGCAAGGATGGAAGGGAAAAGACAAAGGTAAAGGTAAATGGGAACCTAAGAGGAAAAGGCCTCAGCATGTAGATGAAAAGAGAATGTGGGACAAAAAAATAAGTTTAATGCTGCTAGACAGTGGCATGAGTCACAATAGTAACATAGAAGTCACATAGGAGGTCAAATCCAATCATAGTAGCCTCTTGTCTCATGTTGACCCCAGTTGGCTAGTTTCATGGGTAGATGTGGGAGGAGGGTGCTACATCCATGTATTTAATTATAGGTTTTCCAAGTATATCTAAGTGACATGATTCCATCATGTTTGTGGTGGAAAGGTTGAAAAAAGTAGCACACTTCATTCCAGTGCAATATACTAATTTGTCTAGTGAGGTAGCACAAGTCTTCATGAGAGATATAGTGAGATTTCATAGTGTTTAAAAGAATATTGTTTTGAAGAAAGATGCCAATTTCACTTCCAAGTTCTAGAAAGAGTTATTTTTAGGGTTGGTATAGATTTGGCTTTCTGCACAACTTATCATCCGCATAGAGATGGACAAACAAAGAGGCTCCACATGATGTTGGAGGATATCTTGACGATGTATGTGATGCATCAGTAGTGGAAGTGGGAAGAGTATCTTCTAGTGGTTGAGTTTTCTTACAACAATGGGTATCAGGAGTCATTGGGATGAGTCTGTTTGAGGCACTTCATGGACAGAGTTTTAATACTCCCATCATCTAGAGTGATCTAGCGAATAGATTATTTATGGGACCAGAAGTGTTGGTAGACTTGCAACATGAAATTCAAGTAATAAAGAAGAATGTAAAGGTACAATAGGACATACAAAAGAGTTATGCAGATCAACACAGGGCATTTAAGGAGTTTCGGGTTGGGGAACATGTGTATTTGTGCATCAATCCCAAGAAGATCTCCTTGAGGATTAGGCCATCTGCGAATCTAGCACCTCAGTATTGTAGGCCTTTTGAGATCCTTAAGAGGATTGGACCGGTGGCCTATCGACTTGCAATACCTCTGAAAATGAAAGTCCAAGATGTTTTCCATATTTCATTGCTTAAAATATATGTAAATGATGTTGAGCATGTTATTGATTGGTCTATATTGCAGGTGGATCCAAAAGGAGAATTCCTTCTGGAACCTTAGTGAATTTTGCGGAGAAATATGCTCATGCTCTGGACTGAGCAGGTTAAAGTGCAGTGGAAGCACTTTGGACCCGATGAACCTACATGGGAGATGGTTGATCAGATGCAAGCAACGTATCCTTCCTTATTTTACAGTTGAGGTAAAGCAATTTTGGCATATGCATATATGTATATGGATGTAAATATTTCCATGAGATATATTATAAAGCTCCAATAAGTGGTATGGTTGTCTTGTCGTTATGTTTGTCTTCATGGTATTTCTTTTCAGCAGGTTGTTCATTGTAAATACCAAATTGAGCTAAGTTATAATGTTCCATGGGCAGTATGTTTTGTCTTTCAGCTGTTTTGCTGGTTGTAGGTGTCATTGAACACCAAGGATGGTGTTCCCCTAAGGGGAAGGGGTTTGTCATAGCCTTACGTTAAAAATCCATGTAATAAAGTTAATCATGGCAAAATAATACCAAGGTCATGAGACACGTATTCCAAGCTAAATGCTGCGAAAAACATCCTATTGGGTCTTCATTTGGTTTCTTAGGGCTAAAGGGAAATTGGCAAAGGAAATTACGAAGGCTTCGGAAAGGAAATGGGAAAGGCTTTGGAAAGGAAAACTGGAAATAATTGGCCTTTTAATTATGAAAATAATGAAAAAATGGAGAATAGGAAGGTGAAAGGCAACATATTGCATGTGAGGACGAAAATGAATGAAAAATAATGGAAATTGAAGAAAATAAAGGCCTTGTCCCCTTACTATTTATCATTTTTTAGAGTTTCATCAAGTTCTAGGCAGAGGTCGATCCTAGCGATAAAAAAGTGGCTTAGATCTTGGGGTCGTTGGCACAGAACATAGTGGAAAAGTCTACAGTTACTGGGATGCAGGCTAAGTTAACTCAGGGCTTGGGCACCTAGACTAGTTTGTGGGTCTTGTGGCTCTTGAGGAACGTCAATTTGGTTTTGGCTTGTCAGTTCCACTTCCTTAAGGTGATATAGGAGGTTGAATCATATCATAGTACCCTAGTGGACCGATAAGCTTGGGTAAGTGTGGTAGGAGGGTGTTACATTGTGAGTGATTGACTTGAATTTTGTGATCCTATATGTAAACTCCAGTTTTTGAAGTTTATATTATTCACCCCATAAAATAAAAACTCATTAAATTGACCATGAATCATCATAGTTGTATAAATTACCTTTTAAGTTGTCATATTGCCATTTTAATTAGGGTTAAGTGGTCATTCTACCATTTTTTAGTGGAGAATGGATCATATATTATGTTTCTTTAGATCATCGAGTAGCTTCAAACTAATTACAAGGGAAAACCATTGAAACATAAACACAATTTTCATCCTTGAGACCACTTATAAAACATTCATGGGAAAAGGTGGCTAACATGCCTTTTATGAAAAAATCTAATTACTTGAAAGCAGTGATGTAGTCTTTAGTTTTACTTGATTGTTTAAGCTTGGTCAAATGGCCCAAACGATGACTATCAATGTCGAAGCATTCATAAAGATAAAAAAATCAAGTCCAAGAAGTACATCCATGGTGGAAATTCTTGTTCCATTGCCACTATTACCCACACTCTGGATCTAAATATAGGACACCCATGCAAATGCAAGGCCATCAAATGTATTCAAATCTACTTTAGGAAGGCGTGGATATCAAGAAAAGGAGTAAAAATGGGATGATGAAACATCTTCATGGTGTAGTGCTTTCTCATGGGAATTGGGCCCCTTGGGTTTATCAACTAAGTAAATCTTTGAATTAAAGGTAACTAATGAGGAAGTGATGTCATTTTTTTTTTTGTTTTTGGCTTCAATAGTGACAAGTTAGTTTTGGAAATTTGTATAATATTCTTCTTGGAAAGCAATGTGGTATTTTTTAGATGTCAATGGGAACAAGTGATGGGAGAAGTAAATCAATGAATGAAGATTAGGGATGATTGGGTCCACACAAAAAGGCTTATTGGAGAGTTGTATGAATGTAATTAATTCATCATTCAATAATACAACTAGGGTAGGTAAAACTACAATCATCATGAAACATGCATGATGGTGGATCGACTTATACTCTTTTGTTATACTCCTACAAAGTTATAGTCTAGGTTGAATAATATTGAGCTAACAAAATGCTAAAAATTTTAATATTAACAAATGTGTAGAAATTTCACATCTTTGTTGTAAGAAGTAGGGTTTCCAACATTGGAGCATTAAGTATTAGGGCTTAAAGGGCCCTACAGACAAATTTCTTCCTTATATTATAGCTCTTTAATATACTACTAAGTTTAAAGAGTAGTACTCAAACCAATATCTTGAAGCTTCAACCAAGGAGGATTAACCATACCCTTAGATGCACTCAAACCAATATCTTGAAGCTTCAACCAAGGTAAAGGTAAATGGAAGCCTAAGAGGAAAAGGCCTCAGCATGTACATGAAACGAGAATGTGGCATCGCAAAAGAAGTTTAATGCAGCTAGAGAGGGACATGAGTCGCAACAACAACATAGAGGTGTGGTTATTGGTTGGTTTTAGTGTTGGACATGTGACAAGGAACACCTTAAGATAAATTTTATATAGAATCAGGGTCGTAGGCCTCAGATATATAGTTCACAGGAGGTACAGACTGTTGGGGATGTTGGGCAAAGCATTCCTCATATCTATGCAGCAATGGACAATTGACAGGTAGAACACCAAGGATCTATCATTGAGATGAATGGTAAGATTTGTGATCAAGTTATTTCTATTTTGATTGACCCTGGATATAATTATAGCTATGTTATTCCTCACTTGGTGGATAAGTGTGGTTTGAGTAAGGAATTGCATGCAGGGTCTTGGTTATTGTAGTTGGCTACAAGTACAAAGAAGTGATTAGGATCGTACTATATGTTGTTGGGCATGGATTGGTTTTATCTTCATAGAACCAAGGTATAGTGTTATGATAAAGCTATTGAGTGTATTAATGACAATGGGGAACCAAGAGTCTTGTAGGGTAAGAAGAAAGCCACATCAGTGAGGATGGCGACAGTTATGAAAGAAAAGCGTAGCAGAGGAAAGGGTGTATGTTATTTGTAGCACACATTTCTAGTGATAAGGGTAAGGAGTTTAAGGATGAATATGTGTTGAGTAGGTACCCAGTTTTGCAAAATTTTTAGGATGTATTCCCTGAGGATATTACAGAGTTTCCACCTCACAAGGAAGTGGAATTTTCTATTGAGTTAGTGCTAGGGGCATCTCCAGCATCAAAATTAGCTTATAGGATGATCACGCCTGAGTTGGTTGAGCTAAAATTGTAGTTGAAGGAAATG
>APFE030047860.1:29952-49711 GCA_000404065.3 Pinus taeda
AGTACAATACTCCTCACAAGTACTCAGTACTATCTCCCCTGTTACACACAAACTAGCTTAGATCTGAATCAATCACATGTTCAAATATCCTCCGCTGCTTGCTTGCCTCCACTGCGCAATCCTGCATAGAGAATGGATGAGAATAGCTGATCCAAACTTGCATTTCCCTTGTGTAACACTATGCAATCCTCATTGGCAATCTCAATCCAACTGATTGTGCAAATCACATGCACAACTATAGTCACAACTGACAGTTGTCTTTCCCTTTCACTTACCTCTAACACTTGTCTCCACTGAACTGTCCATGCACTGAGTTAACTGATGTATTCTTTAGTTGATTTATGAGTTAATAAATAGTGAATTAATTAATAACTAATTCACATCACTCAACATTAGTCTATTTTCCAGTTAGACTAACTACAACTAGTTCAACTAAGTCAAACTGAACACAACTCCATCAACTCCTGATCCAACTCCAGAGAACTCAATCATTGAAGTCCTAACTGAAGTCCTCCATGCAATAGCTCAAGTTAACCCACAAGAAAATTGTATTTCCTTCTGGCAGTTGCATGTGCCACATCTGTAGCTCGAGCTAAAGTGCTCCAAGAGGATAAGATAATGTTTATAGTTCAAATATTATTAAGAGCTAATAATATTCAATTGTTCTATTTTTAACTTGGCAGTCTAAAAATATACTCCGCCCATATGTCTAAAAATAGAGGTCCATCTATTTTTACCAACTTGACAAATCATCCATAAATAGCATCCTGCAACTCATAGACCATGATCCATATGTCTAAAAATAGACATAGTCTAAAAATAGACTTGCGCCAAAAATACCCTGCGGGCCCACTTAGTGAAGGTGACTTCTTTTCACTAAGCTCCATCATCTTGTTGCATTATCAACACTCCCTCTCAACAAGATTTGGATTATCAGCAACCCCTATCCTATCTCGGTGGTACTCGAATTTGCTCCTGGTGAGCGCCTTCATCAGGATATCAACATCCTGATCCTCCGTGGGAATATATGAAAGTAACATGATTCTACGCTGCACATAATCTCTGATATGATGGTACCTGATGTCGATGTGTTTGGATCTATCATGAAATACAGGATTAGTGGAGAGTTTAATGCAACTCTAGTTATCACAGTAAATCATAGTATGATCCAAATGAGACCTGAACAACCCGACCAGGATTTTTGTCATCCATATAGCCTCGCATGCAGCCAAACTTGCTACCATATACTTGGCCTCCATGGAACTGAGTCCCATGGATCTCTGCTTCCTACTGTACCAAGAAACTGTTGTGGATCCGATACTGAAGATCCCTCCAGATGTGCTCTTTCTGTTCGTTGAGCTCCCTGCCCAATTTGCATCCGTGAAGCCACATAACTTCATGTCATCGTCCTGTCTGTACCACAATCCATATCTGGATGTGCCTCTGAGATAACACAATACATGCTTTCCCGCCTTCCAGAAGAGCTTGGTTGGCTTAACCATAGCTTGTGAAAGCTGGTTAACAGCATAGCATATATCGGGTCTTGTATTGACCAGATACATAAGCGACCCAACCAATTGTCGATAAACAATGGCATCCACTACCTCCGCTAAAGTAGCATCCTCCTTCCTCCAACCTCCAGGAAGAGGAGTATCAACAGGCTTGCAGCCATGCATGTTGAACTTCTCCACTATCTCCCGAGCATACTTACCCTGAGAGACAAATAGTCCATCACTGCGCTGCCAAATTTCCAATCCCAAGAAATAATGAAGGAGGCCCAAGTCCTTCATCTCAAACTCCCGAGAAAGATCCTCATTGCATGAAAGTATCAACAACTCATCTCCCGTTAGAATCAAATCATCTACATATAGTACAATGATAAGCAACTTACCCTCCACCACAATCTAGTATAGGTTAGGATCCGCCTCACTCTTGGAGAATCCAAGTCTGGTGAAATAGTTGTTTATCCATGTGTACCAAGCACAAGGTGCTTGTTTCAACCCATACAACACTCTCTTGAGCTTGCACACATGCGACTTGCTGTTGAAGATCTCGAAACCTTCGGGCTGCTCTATGTACACTTCCTCCTTAATGACTCCATTGAGGAACATAGTCTTCACATCCATCTGATGAATGTGCCACCCCATCTGTGCTGACAGAGCAAGAATCATCCGTATGGAAGAATACCTTGCGACAGGTGCAAAGGTCTCCTCATAATCGATCCCCTCTATTTGTGAGAAGCCTCGGGCAACAAATCTTGCCTTGTACTTCTCCACATTCCCGTCAGCTACCTGCTTCACTTTGTAGATCCATCTCGAACCCACCACTGATTTCCCTTCCAATCATGGGACAATCTCCCATGCACTGTTTCTGACAATCGAATCATACTCTTCCACCATGGTGTCTACCCATGCGAGATCCTCCACAACTTCCTCGAAAGAGGATGGCTCAGTCACGACACATTTGCTCACAAGAGCCATGTATCCAGTGTACCGATCTAGTGACTGTCTCTGTCTGCGCTCTGTTGTAGGTGGTCCTACAACCCTCTCTGCATCTTGAGCCAGTCGCTCAGCTTTGTAGTGCGCTTTCGCCCTCTGATGGTTAATGCTACATGAGTGGTCTCTTCCACTCCATGAACATACTTTTGTGGCTGATCCACATCCTGAAGCTCATCCTTAGGAACTAATAGCTCCTCATCTGCATGCAAGTGTGGCTCCCTCTCAAGCGAAGACTTCATGGCTTTCTCCTCCTGAAATTTTATATCCCGTTGCACAACAGTCTTGCGACTATCTGGCAAATACACACGATAATTGTGGGGCGTATCAGTGTACCCCAAAAATATCCCAACCTCTGCGGTCAGCTCCAGCTTCTTCCTGGCATCCTTCGTCACATGCATGTAAACAGGAGAACCAAAAATCCTCAAATGGGAAATATCAGGCCTCCTACCAGAATAAGCCTCCTCGGGTGTACTCATGACAAGTTGCTTATGAGGACAACGGTTCTGCACATATACTGCAGTATTGCATGTCTCCACCCACAAGTGAATGGGTAGGCCCTGATCATGCAACATCACCTGTGCAGCACCCATGATTGTTCTGTTCTTCCACTCAGCAACCCCATTCTACTGTGGGTTATGGGGAGCTATGAGCTCTCTTCGAATCCCTTCTGCGCTGCAGAAGTCCTTGAACTCACCAGAGATGAATTCACCACCATTGTCGCTCCTAAGAGGCTTCACCTTCTTCCCCGATTCCTTCTTAGCTAGTGCTTTAAAATCACAGAACTTTGAGTATGTCTCGCTCTTCTTCTACATGAAGAAGATCCAACACTTTCAGGAGAAATCATCAACAAAGATCATGTAATACCTGTGCTTTGCTGTTGAAGCTACTCAGAAAGGTCCACACACATCCGTGTGAATTCTCTCAAGGATCATCATGGCACGACTATCCTTCTCATGAAAGGTGGCCATCACAAACTTTCCCAAAATACACCCCTTGCACTGATCTAACTGGACAAGAGTGCCTTTAGGAAGCCCAGTAGAAATCTGCTGCAGTATCTTCAAGGTGCCATGGTGAAGGTGGCCCATTCTCTGGTGCCACAGCTCGCCATCATTCCGACACACCACTCCTTCTACCTTGCATGCCATTGCTGAGAAGCCATCTACATGCAACTGATAAAGGTTCTTCACTCGAACCCCTATCTTTCGGGTTTCTCCAGTTGTCTTATTGCACAGGAAAGCCTTTCCCTCGCTGAAAACAACATCATATCCCCTGTCTCCTAACATCGCCACAAAGATAAGATTCCTCTTCAATCCTGGAACATGCATCACTTCCTTCAATACGAAGGGTTTACCAAACTCCCTCTCAAAGGAAATGGTACCGATACCGGTCGCACTATATCTACCATCATCGCCCATCTTGATGTGCACTCCAAGATCTTTCTCGTCTAGATCAGAAAACAAATCTCGATCTCCTATCATGTGAAAAGACGCACCACTGTCCAAGAACCATACCGATCCCATCACACTTGATACCAAGCATGCGATCAGCGAAAAATCCAGCTCAAACTGCGAGGCTAAGGCCTCTCCCACTGCAGATCCAACAGCTTGCTTATTTTTCTTCTTCTGCGGACAATTCGTGGCATAGTGTCCGTGCTGGTGACAGTGAAAGAAATTCACCTTGGACATGTCCTGCTTCTTGCCTTTCACACCGTAATGAGAAGCTTTCTTGTTCTTCCCCTTCTTTGCTTTGGCAGCCAAAGAACAATTTTCTTCATCAGGTGCCTTTGATGAAGATCTATCCCTGGTATTCCGCCTGATCTCCTCTTGCACAAGATCCGACCAAAGTCTCTCCCATCCTGGAAACTTCTCTCGACCATTGACAGAGTCTTGATAGGAATTCCAACTATTCAGAAGACCAAGTAGAGTCAAGCTCACCAAATCCTCATCATCGACAGTCACCCCCACACTTCCCAGCTCATCTCAACATTGGGTGAGCTTCATGAGATACTTTAGCATACTGTTGCCTTTCTCACACTTTATGTTTCTGAGTTTATCCTTGAGCGCCAACTTCCTCTGGTCGCTCTTGCTTTGGTATAGATCTATCAACGCTTTCCACATAAAGTATGGAGAAGCCTTTCCGTGGAGGCTGGACACAATGTGATCCCTCACGCCCTCCAAGAGAATCCTTTGACACTTTGCTATCTTATTTTTCCAATCCCCGACTTGAGTAGCATCAGTAGTTTTTGGGACATCTGCGTCTATGAACACCTTCAACCCATTATCATCTAACACTGCCTCCATCATGTACTTCCATGAAATATAGTTCAGGATGCCCTCAAGGGAATACTTCAATCACAATCCATTGAAAGAGATTTCAACTTTGACACCAAGAAAGCACTGCTGCAAATTCGAATTCCACCAGCTCAAAACTCAACTGCTTCTGATCTAAAATTCGTGAGAACAAAGTAGTTCTTGTACAGAGATCGACTGTATGGGCATTCACCAGATATCTCACCTTCCAAAAGAAGGATGAATCCAGAGGCTAACTGGCCCAATTATAGACTCTGCCTCAAGAAATAAAATGTAAACACTTTCTGAATAATAGATCTGATGATCAACTACGCTTTGAAATCATGTAGAAATCTCTTCTACAAATCAAGTTGCTTCGATACCATGTAGAAATTTTGAATAATATGACACTTATTCATAGATATTATCCTGATTATACACTATTTGCGGAATCATGCATAATACATGACCTCATCTACGTTGATCATCAATTTTGCGGAATTAAGAAACAATCACATGCGCACATTAAAGCATCAATCACACATATCAACACAGTATATCACAGGGAAAGCATACAACTAAAAACCCCCAACAATCTGTATATTATATTGATTGAGAGCATGTAATAATACATAGTTCAATACTCCTCGTAAATACTCAGTACTATCTCCACCTGTTACACAAAAACTAGCTCAGATCTAAATCAATCACAAGTTCAAATCTCTTCCGCTACTTGCCTGCCTCCACTGCGCAATCCTACATAGAGAATGGATGAGAATAGCTGATCCAAACTCGTATTTACCTTGTGTAACACTATGCAATCCTCATTGGCAATCTCAATCCCACTGATTGTGCAAATCACATGCATAACTATAGTCACAACTGATAGCTGTCTTACCCTTTCACTTACCTCTAACACTTGTCTCCACGAAATTGTCCATGCACTGAGTTAACTGATGTATTCTTTAGTTGATTTATGAGTTAATAATTATTGAATTAATTAATAACTAATTCACATCACTCTACATTAGTCTATTTTCCAGTTAGACTAACTACAACTAGTTAAACTAATTCAATCTGAACACAACTCCATCAACTCCTGATCCAACTCCACAGAACTCAATCACTGAAGTCCTAACTGAAGTCATCCATGCAATAGCTCAAGTTAACCCACAAGAAAAGCATATTTCCTTCTGGCAGTTGCATGTGCCACATCTATAGCTCGAACTGAAGTGCTCCAAGAGGATAAGATAATGTTTATGGTCCAAATATTATTAAGAGCTAATAATATTCGATTGTTCTATTTTTAGCCTGGCAGTCTAAAAATAGACTCCGCCCATATGTCTGAAAATAGGGGTCCATTTATTTTTACCAACTTGACCAATCATCCACAAATAGCATCCTGCAACTGATAGACCATGATCCATATGTCTAAAAGTAGACATAGTCTAAAAATAGACTTGCGCCAAAAATAGCCTGTGGGCCCACTTAGTGAAGGCGACTTCTTTTCACTAAGCTCCATCATCTTGTTGAATTCTCAACAAGTCAATCTTTGTCACAATTCAACATTGGACCATGGTGGAGTAGGGTCGATTTTCATATTGAGACAATCGTTGTCATAATGAGAAAATTGACCATGGTTGGCTATGGTTGACAATGATTGATATTATAAACCCAAGGGAATAATAAACCCAAGGGATTGATGTTATAAACCCAAGGGAATAGTAAACCCAAGGGATTAATACTAAAACCACAAGGGATTATGAACCCAAGGGAATAATATTAAACCCAATGGACTAATATTATGAACCCAAGGTACATAAACCCTAAGATAAATATTATAAACACTAAATAAACATGGTTAACCTGGTTGGCCATGGTTGATTTTCATATCGAGACAATCCTTGTCACAATGCAATGTTGTACCATGGTTGACCATGCTTTACCATGGTTGATTTTCATATCAAGACAATATTTGTCACAATGCAATGTTTGACCATGGTTTAACATGGTTGACCAAGGTTGACCACGATTGATCATGGTTGACCAAGATTATCATATTGAGACAATGTTTCTCATAATGAGACATTGGATCATGGATGAGACAATGATTGATTTTCATATTGAGACAATTATTATCACAATGCGACATTGGACCATGGTTGACCATGACTAACCATGTTTGACCACGATTGATTTTATAAAATATAGTTGACCATGATTGATCTAGAGATAAAAAAATAGACTTAAAAATGGAATTGCTCAAAATCTCCCAAAATTGGTGTCAATTCATAGTGTTCATCGTCCTGATTCCAAAGATGCTTGAATATCCTCAATCTAACGTCGTATGAAGAAGTTATGGTGTTTTGAATTTTTTGACCAACAACTAAAAGGTCAACAGCTAGTGTTGGTCGAATAAATCGTTCTTATGGACAAGACCGATCTCCCTACTATCGAATGATATCTAGCAACAAAGAGCACAAGCAAATCTACTTTTCTCTAAACATGTTTCAATTCATAAATGAAAACTAAGAGGTGTAACAGACCCTATCTTGGTCCAACACTTGTTTGTGGCAGCTTTATTCCAACAACTTCAAGCAGTTCCTTTTCAATAATCTGCATACACAAACAAACACACATCAAAGCACACCTGCAAAGATATTATAATAAAACATGTTCATTATGAAGATAAAGGAGCTCATAAAGTAAACCATTAGAGACAGTTCATTGAGAAAAACAAACTTGATTGTATTAACTTTATGAATAAAAGAACTTTACAACCTTTGCCTTGATGTTGCACAAACTCTTTCCAGGGTCCAGCAGGAGTCTCCTCTACTTTGACAAGACTCACTCACTTCCCAAATGACATGAAAGGTATGTGATCTATCCTCTCACAAGCTCAAAAAGGAAGTCTAATTTCCAGCAGCATTTACACTCAAGAATCTTCAGCTTTCGACCTCCCCTACAACCAGCCCAATGCCTGAATTTATAGTGCAAATGGAGGAAGTTGCAGGTCCACCATTGAAGGGATAAGTTCCTCCTTCAATGTGATAAGCACCTCATATCATGGATTTAGCTCCGTTAGTTATGGAATGGGTGAACCAAGGTGGAGCAGACTTGCCAGTGTAATATTCCTTCTAGAAGCATCCAAGAGTGACCCAAGGTGAGTTTTTAAGAGTGAACTCACACCTTTTTTAACTTTTACAGGGGTTCTCACCCATCACTTAACGGATAGAGTGGTCAGGTTCGCAGGGGACATGACCATTGGGTGTGGTACCGCAGGCAATGCTAGGAGAAAGTGCGAAACCAGGATTTAAGATATTTTTAAGGTCTTTCTCCCATTTTCAAGGCTTGACATGAAGAGCTGAGGCTTAAGACTTGCAAAGGAGGTATGTATGAGTGGTGATAGACTCATGTTGATTACAGAAAGTCATGGTGACAATTTTTCATGTAACAGCTAGATTGATAGGGCTGCTGACTGGGAAGTCTGTATCGCTGACATCATCAGTTAACTATGCAGGTTAGGTTGATGGTGGACCAATCTGGCCTTGACATGTGGCATCATCATACATGTGTAGGTGGTGTACTTTCATTGGTTCATTAATTGTGAGGTGGACCAATTATGAGGCACCATGTGGCCCAATAAGAGGGCACCACATGGTGCCCCATGGTTGGCCAAATTTTTTATATCGGTCCTAAGGGCCTCAGTGGGGTTTGACCCATAGACCTCTAGCAGACCAACCTCTGACCTTACCATCATGCCACTGTGTTGGTTCTTAATCATATAGGTCACCAGTTCTATTTCATGTCAAACGATTTGGCATTTGGGAGGAGGCGCCAAGGCACATGGCCCCAACCCTATTCACATTACAAACCATATGACCACACCATAATTAGAGTGGGGCTAGGGTGGTTAGGTCCTATCTTCAAGTCTTTTGCATCACCCACGTGACCATCATTGCAGCAAAGTAGCAGAGAGCTTTGGTGGGAGGGGCAGAGCACTTGGCCTTGGCCTTAGTGCCATCGATGCCCATGCAACCTACGATGTGACGAAGGAAGTGGACTCGATGCCACCTGGTGCAAATAGGCCCATGGTCCTATGACCATTATATGACCAAGAACCTAGGTGAACAAAGCCAAAGTCAGTGTGGGTGGGCAATTGTCCCCGACCTTGACCACATGGGCACCATGTGACCTATTTTGGTGCTTAAGGACGTAATATTACAATTTAGTGAAGTGATAAATTATACGTTATGCAGTGGCAATCTCACTGGTCCCAAGTGAAATTGTTGCTAAGTGGACTATGTTAAGGGAAAAATCATCATGAAGTTTGTAGGTTTCACCAATTTGCAGGAGAAATAACAGAGTTTGGCTTGGAGAAGCATAACTTGCTCATGTTTTAAAATTTTTGAGGTCAAGAAGAGCCTAGATAGGGGTTTTCGAGTGCCTTGAACTCAATTCCAGCCTCATATTTATGATTTGAGCACGTTATGATGTATTTTTTTGCAGAATTAAGTCTTTTAGTGTTATAGGTAGAGACAATTTGAAGTAGTATAGAGGCATATTTGAGCATGGAGAGAGCCTATTTAGAAGTTTTCAAGCCTTCCAATTTCATTTGCAACAATTTTTACTTTTGTAGAGCATCTCTTCTCATACTTTTCTCAATGTGTTTAGGAGAAAATCCTTTCCAACTCTTTATTGTGAAGGAGTTGCATGTTTATGCTTTTGATTTTAGGTGGAGTACAAGGACCTATTATAGAAGACACCTCTTTATGTTGACATTTTCGTGACTTGCTATAGGGAGTCATTTTTCTGAGATAATTCTTTGTAGGAGAAACAAGCCACTTTTGTGTCAAAAAGTTCTAATGTGCTCATTTGCTTTTGAATTTGATATAGCAGTCTAGCTATTGGAGAAAGCCCAAAGACGTAGCCTAGGAGGGGTGAATTCTATGATCAAATGATTGTTTTTTCTCTTCATGTTTATCATCTTGAATTGCATGTGAATTTGTTTCTCTTTTAATTTCATGTGAAAACTTAACTCATCATCCTTGAAGATGTTGTGAAACTAATTTCATGTTTAAAGATCCATTTTGTTTAACTTGAAAAGTGTCAAAGGACGATCTATTTTTTATAGGAGGAGCTTTCCTCCAATTTCATATCAGGTGGTATCAGATCAGGTTCCAAGTTACAAGTATGGGAAGGAAACTAAAGCTTAAAAGACTCCAAGAGTTGGAAGAGATTAATCTATCTCTTCGAATGGAGAATATTGATCTAAGGATATTGCTTGAAGTTGTAGAGGAGGGGAAAAGGAAAATGCACTTATAGTTGTAGCATGTAGTGTAGGAACAAACTGGTGAGAGTTCCATCTCAGAAGCAGCAAAGAATCCCTCCAAGATGAAACCAATTTGTGGGCATGGTTCCTACACATGATATGGACCTTATGTTGAGAATGATGCTTGCAGTTTTTGTCAACATTTGAAAGATCCCCCCATGTTCCCATTGGTAAAAGTGGTTGGATAGAGCTATGTTGATGATGTTGGACCCACCAACATTTAGGGTATCACCCTGGTATGAAGTCCCAACTAGAACTCACACATTTGGTGTACGAGTCCCATCTGGTATGATGGCTCGGTTGTCATTGTCTTAAGTATTTGCCTCAACTCTTGCTTGTCAGTACAGGAGAGTGGTCTGCTTTGCTTTCGAGAAGTGAGGTTTGTTTACCTGGTGATTGCTAGTAATACTTGTACCAATGCTTCTTTCACTGTAGAGGGAGAGGGTGAGAGTGAGTCCCAAGTTGGTTGGGAGGAAGATCTAACTCTTCTAGGAACACAAAACACAACAAGACGTGAATAGCTTCTGGAGGAGCAGTCCACACGGATGCGACAGTCACAAAACACAAGGGAAGATAACACATACAAAACTTAGCGGATGAGTCCGCACAAGTGAAACAATTGTTACAACAAGTTTTACGTGAAAGATTTGGTTGATGTCTGGGGAGGTAGCCACCACGAGCGAAAAGTGATGTCCATGGCACGCTGATGGCTTGTTAGCAGGCTTTTGAATTAAGTGAAAGTTCCAAGACACATCATTACACCATACATCACTAACCCCATGCACGGGGCGTTGGAGCCACAACTTACTCCTCAAAGAAAATATTACAGACCCTCTTGGCTATGTGGGAGGAGCGGAGGTGAAAAGTATTTTCATGTACAAATGAGGGGCTATTTATAGCCAAGGGTGAAAGTGACCCTTGTAGTTGTTTGACTACCCTCATGGTTGTTTGACTTCCATGACTTTTTGTACAAGTTGGTCTCTTGGACTTCCATGTTACATTACATTGTTGGACAACATGGCCCAGAGTAGAGATGTGGGCGACATGACCGATGACATGACTCGACATGACAGTGCTGGTACATTCATGATACTATTGGAGTGCATGTCAAACTACAGTGCTACTAGGTGATTGATGTCGTCATGTTGTGTCACAGCTTCAACTCCGCATGGAAAAGTGCACAGAGTCTTCGATGGTCATTGGTTTTCTTGTTGTTGATTTGACACATTACTCCTTTCTTGTATGTTAGAAGGCTTGACATGCTCATCTATTCGTGAAAGGTGCATGTTTTTCCATTTGTCCATGCTTGAGCACATCTTGCATGTTCACTCATTTGTCCATCTGTGTACACATCTTTGTATGATCATCCATTCATGAGCACATCTCTTCGCATGCATCGTTCATTCATCCATTAGTGAACTTGTCCTTCTCCATGTGCCCTCTTCATTCATCCCATTTTACATCGTAGCATGTTTGTTGGTGTACATGTACCTGTAGTCACTCATGACGAGATGACATCAAATCCAAAAACCTCCTAGTCTACCATGACACGTGATCATTTAGGATGCAGGTGATTGGGAGAGGTAGAAAGGTTGCGAGGAAAGATGATGGCTCCAGGCACTGCTGATGAAAACCGCACAAGAGTCACTGGGTGATGGAGATGAGTAGACCAAGTCGACAGTGACTGTTTGCAAGGTTTCGCTTGGCTGGAAGGAAAAACTATGCAAATTTTGAGAGGGATAATGCGGGTTGTGGGAAGGCAAGGTAGACAGAATCTGTGCATTTTCCAGAATGAGCAGGCAGCAGGGGCTTCACAACAGAATTTGTGGAATTTATTGGAGGAACGGGCCAGACTATAGGAAGGCAAGGTAGAAATAATATGCACATTATCCAAAATGAGTAGGCAGCAGGGGCTTGACAACAGCATTTGCACAATTTCTTAGAGGAATAGGCCAGGTTGTAGGGAGGATTGGCAGACAGGATTTGCATAGTTTTTTCGAGGACCTGGATGGGAGCCTGGTAGCCAAAACTGTGCAATTATTGGAGGGAACTGGTAGCTGGCTACTAGGTCACTGGCAGCAGAAACTACATAATTCCCAAGGGGAACAGGCAATCAGTTGTTGGGAGCTTGGCAACAAAAACTACACAATTCGTAGAGGGAACTGTCAGTGTGTTATTGGTGAAAAAAATTGCACTGATGCTAGAAGGTCAACTTACTGATAATTTGCACAATTTCTCAACTGAGCAGACCGCTGGGTAGTAGAGTGTCTACTCATGAAAACTACACAATTTTATGGATGAGCAACCGGTAAACTGTTGGAAGGACTGACTGGGAAAGCTACACAATTTTTTAAGGGAGACAGGGATAGCACTGGCTGTCTATCCGACCTATCTGTGCAATTTCCTGAGTCAGTAGAGCGGGCAAGGTTAGTAACCTCAGCACAATTTTTGAGGGAAGTTAGTCCTAGGGTGGCTGTTAGGTTCGATTCTCCGAGTGGCTAGCATGAAGGTTGATTAAATCGCTTGTGGGCAGTGCAACCTCAAAAGGCTTTCTTGGTGCTTCTGTGTTTTTCTGGGTGACAGTCGATCGAGTCGATGGTGGGGTGATGGTTTGACAGTCAAAGGGGATTCCAGTTGTCAGAACTTCAGAAAAATGACTAAGTGTGTGAACGAGTAAAAGATGCAAATGTGATCTTAGAAACACATACCCACATGACTTGACGACAAGATGACTCAAACCAAGCAGACACACGTTTTCAGCATGACTAACCGACGGTGCAAGCAACAAGCACAACACTCGTGATTGATCATTGATCAACCATGATGATGCTTGTGTGACAGTGAATGTGACTCTGTCTGTGAGTGCAACAAATTCTTTCATAGCGAACATAACATGTACACATGAAGCGAAGAACTTGAGCATAACCAGAACATGGTTGCAAGCAAGACATTGACATCAACATGCAAAAGCTTGGTTGGAATGAACAAGCAAAGGGGGTGCGAAGGTTCACACTAGCTCACAGAGTGAACCTGAATGTATGCAACTATAAAGTGAAACTCTCAAGGAATGCTCTGAATTTGGGTGCAGGCCAAAATTTTGGAGGGTGGTTGTAGCTACTACAACAGTTGGCAACACACTGGTAGAACTCTTGCTTCTCTGTTTTGGTTCAGTGATAGAATGGGGCCTTCATCTTTTGGGGATTATTGAATCGTTGTGTGGGTTACGTCGGCTTCCCCACTTACCCCATGGAAATACATGGTTCGCCTTTTTCCAACTCAGTCAAACACAATCAAAATTTCAGCTTGATCAGAGAGTTTTGGATCCAAGAAGGGTAGTTTAGCTCGTGAGTTGAAGATTTTTAGAGTATAAGTTTTCATCTCTGGTGTTGCTCCACTGCCAGCAGTCTTGGATAGTACCCCGACAGAGTCACACAGGAACACACACATTTCTCCACTTCTGACGAGCCTTGTCAGTACGCTGGTGGAGTTGCATGCTTCACCTCTTTGCACAGGAAGCCTTTATGTTCGTTTTATTTTGTATATTTTGAGAGGACTATGCATAGAAACTTATTTATTTTTGGGTTGAAAGAGGGATCCATAGTTATTGAGACAAGAAGAGGTTGTTCCTTCAGAGAACAATGTACGACCTATGACATAGGTTTGCTCGTTTAGATTTTTCCCTTCACCATTTCCACTAATTGGATGAGCTTGAAAACACAGAGAAGAAGCCTGAGTACATGGATGGGTCTTCCCAGTGTTTACATAGGTTCATGGTTGGACCAAAAATTCCCTTGTAGATGGTTCATATTTTCTGTCAAGACTTCATCGACCGAACGTTATAACCAAACACAGAGAAGATGGACACAATATTGGCCAAGTGATGTAGTGTCACAAGTCCCTTTCAAATTTCAGCCACATACTCTATTCAAAAGCTAGAACATAATAGTTGGCAACACTTATTTTCAAAAACAAAAATAGTAATATACCATGAAAACAAAACAAACGTAAACAAAAATAGTAAATAGAGCAACCAAAGTAAAAACAAAGATAATAAGAAAAGTAAACAAGATGAAAACAACAAGTAGCAAGTAGACTATGTACATGGCATGGGTGCAGTCTGGCCTACTGAAGGTAATGCTTCAGATCTCAGCCATTGACACGAAGGTTTTCAATCCTACTGTCAAGTGATTGAGACGATATGTGTGTGGGCCAAGCTTCTCATGGACTGTGTACGGACCAATCCACATGGAGTGGAACTTCATATGTTTGCCTTTGTCTTCATGGGGTGTATCCCATTTCAGAACTAAGTCACCAACACTGAAGTTAGCTTTTCCTGTAGAATTATTATCGAACCATCTCTTGATACAGGTTTTGGTTGAGTGTGAGTTTTTCTTTTACTTTCATCCTTTCTTCCAGAAGCTTATGGAGAGCATCCATCCTCCATTGTACTAGTTAGCAAGGCTTGCCTTGGGATTCTTGGGAAATATGAAGTGCAGGCAAGTGGATATTTGGCAGAAGGATGGCTTCCTTACCATAAACTAGGAAGTACGATGAGGTATTCAGAGAGGGATTGGGTGTTAAACGGTCAGCTCATAATGCATTCTTTAGGGTGGTATGCTAGTTGCGCTGCTAAGAGAAAACAGTCTTCTTGATTATGTGAATGAGGTTTTTATTTGTGGATTCTGGGAGATCGTTTCCTTCTGAGTGATAGTTAGATGAATGCTTTAGCAAAATACCATTTTGTGATGAAAAATCATAGAGCTTCAAAGATGAGAAGTACATTGCATTATAAAAAACAAGTGATACTAGAATGTCGAAGCGTTAGATGATGTTCTACTGGAGGAAGCTTATGACCTCCTAGTCATTCACTTGTATGAGTGGAACTACTTATGTCCACCGTGTGAAGTAGTCAGATGTTGTTAGGATGTAGTGGTGTTTCTTTGAAAAATGTGGGAATAATTCCCTAATGATGTCCAGGCCCCACTGTTGGATTGGTTCAGTCACTGCAACAGGGTGCAGTGGGGCTACTGATCTTCGTGCTTTGTCAGTGCATCGCTGACAAACCGGGTACTTGAGGGCATAAGCATGTTCATATTTGAATAATGTGGGCCAATAAAAATGGGCTTGCATAACTTTGTGTGCAGTGGTGTTTCCCACAAAGTGACCCCCAGCAAGTCCATCATGCAAATATTGAAGTAACTTCTCTAATTCATGTGCCTCAAGGCACCTAAGAAAAACTCCATTACTATGCTTTCTGTAAAGCACTTCATGCACCGAATGATATTATAAGGATTTCAGGGCAATGCCCTCTTCTGTCTGATGGAAAAGTGATATGGTACGGTTTCATGCTCAAGCTACTATAGCACATCTACGTACTAAGAGGGTCCATCTTCAGTGGGTGTTGCTCACCTTATATCATACATCTCAATTTCCTTCTCCCAACCACCGAGCTTTTCTTCACTCTTTGTGGCGTGTACTACTTCAGCTGCAAGTCTGCAGAGCCCATGTCCTTTGATCATTTGCACTGGCTTGATTTCAAGATCATAGTCTTGGAAGCCAGTCATCTAGTTCGCACGTCATTCACCCAATTCTTGTTGTACAAGCAATGTGTGGACTATTAGGTGAGGGACAAAGACTATGCAGTGGTTTTTCAACAAGCAGGGCCTAAAGTATTTCACTGCCTTATATACTTCATACACTTGCTTATCAATGGTGGGGCAGTTGAGCTCTAGTCCCTACATGCTTGCGCTCATGAAGGAGATGGGATGTTCATCGTTCATTTCGTCCTTCTGAGTGAGTACTGCATCTAGTCAATTATCAGAGGTGAAGGTGTATAGCAGGAGATATTTCTTGAAATTTGGGTTGTAGAGTGTAGGTGCTTGTACAATGGCCTGCTTGTTCCGGGCGAATTCATACTTTCCCTCTTACCCCAGCTGTAGACTGCATCTTTCTTGATCATGTCCTTCATGGGCTTAACTATCTGCGCATAATCCAGGATGAACTTCCAGAGGAAGTTTATCTTGCCCAAGAAGGACTGCATAGCTTTCTTGTTGGTTGGGTAAGTCATTTGTGTAATGGTTTGGACCCAGTCCATATCCACCTTGACCCCGATTTTGGAAACAATGTGTCTGAGGAGGTTCCCCTCTGACACTGCAAATATTCTTTTTTTGGGATTCAGGGAAATCCTCTATCTCCGACATCGCTCAAATAGTTTCTTACGATGGCATGTGTCGTCTTCTCGTCTCCTTGAGAACATAGTCACATCATCGAGGTATACCACCATGATCTGTCCAATGAGTTTGTGAAAAGCGATGTCCATGGTGTGGTGAAATGTTGTGCATGCATTTACAAGCCAAAATGGTATTTGTCTATAAGTGAACGTACCCCATTTGGTATGGAAAGTAGTTTTGAGTCTATCAGTTTCTGCTATCAGAACCTGATTGTATCCTAAGAAACCATCAAGAAGAGAAAACATATGTGCCCCGAATATTGTTTTCAAAATGTGTTCCATAGACGACAAGGGGTAGTTGTCTTTGTTCGAGGTGCGGTTTACATTTCAGAAATCGACACACAAGTGGATTTCCCTAAACGTCTTATAGACAGGAACAATATTTGAAACCCACGTGGAATGACAAACTTTGTATATGATCTGTGCGTCCAACAACTTAGTAATCTCTTTCTATATGAGGGGTTCAAGTGATGGATGTACTTTCTTCAGCTTTTGTTGATATGGCTTGACCCCTTCTTTGATCAGGATGATATGTTGGATGATCCACGTGTCATAAGTTTTCATATCATGATACATCCAAGAAAACACATCTCAGTACCATTTGAACAAGTAGACAAAGACATGCCACTCTTTCTATGTACAACATCTACCAAGATTGGCAAACTTCAGATCTTGTTTTATTCCTAGGTTTATCAGTTCATGAATCATGGTGGAACTATGGGTCTTGTTGTTCCTTGGCCCCTGAAAACCTTCTTGCAAGTCATAAAGCTTTTCCAATATTACCACACCTTTTGTGATAAGGTGGCCTTTCCTATTACTAGCTTCTGCTTGCAGAGAGCACTTGTGCTCGTCATCGTCTATCACTGCATCTTTGAAGACATTAGGATTGACCATGAAATGGAGTATTTATTGATCATCATTAAACATGCGTAAGTTAGTTAGGTTGTCTAGGATAGATGGTTTGTACAAAATTTAAATACTAAATCTATTCCTAATTGGTGACATTCTCGAAGCTGCATTTGCCAGTGCATTGGCAGCTGCATTACACATACATGGTACAACAGTGATATTAAATGATTAGAAGTTTGAGATTAGTCGCCATACCTTTGGCTGTTAAATTTTGGGATGCGATGATCAATAGTGAATGGTGTTACATACCTACCATACCTCTATCTCTGAATCACCTACCACTTTGAGTGCGACCACATTGAGGCTGATGGCTTTCTCCAAGCCTAACATGAATGATTCATACTCAGCAACATTTTCCATGCACTCGAACTCCAAGAAACTTGAAACTAAATGCTTCCTGTTGTAAGGGTTGATCAAGACACACCTGGCTCTTGAGCCATCCTATTCCTTTGATCCATTAAAGAACATGGTCCACAAATCATCTGTACATAGACTATTTAATGTGATAATACTATTGCTACTATTGTTAATGCTAAAATTGCTAGTATTTGTACGATGTACTAAACAAGTTTCATTTCCATCAGTTGGGAAAGGAAGGAGTCCCAACTACGTGTTTGATGGGGTTGGAGCTTGTCATGTAGGATAACACCCCAATGCTATTTCAAGGATGCAATTGCCAAACATGATATTTGTGAAGGCCAAAATTTCATTCTCGCCATTAAGGAGATTGACATTATTCTTCATGTACCTCTCGGAAAACACCCGGATTTGGTTGCACTTTCCCTTGTACAGAAGCCACATGTGAGAACTGTCTGTAGCAAAATATTCATCTAGCTTGCTAGACTAGTCTCTGCTGAGTAGTAGACCGTATGCTTCGAGTATGTCCACAACCACAATGTTAATGCATTGGTAGACTCGACCTTCATGAGATAATTGGATGATCATGTATCGTAGTTCACTAATGGCTGGTACCAACGTTTGATCAATTTGGATGATTCACACGGATGTCTCGGTCCATTGTGCATTGATATTTTTCGTAATGGAGAGCGAGATGACATTGGCTGTCATGCCAGAATCAACCAAGAAGTTGTGAACATCGCAGTTGAAAATTTCAAAATATAGCAGGAATGGTGGGCAATCTGAGTTCTCTTCTTCCATCCAGAGTGTATTGAGTCTAGTGGAAATAGATTTGGGAGGTGTGCTTGCTCCCCTACCAGTAGAGGCTACGCTATCTGTTGTTGTCTGTCCCAATGCACGCAATAGGATATCTCACTGACTTTGGATATTAGCTAACTCGAACAAACTGATGTTTGCTCAAGTTTTCTTCATGTCATCAACATTGATGTAATCCAGAGGTGGTAGACCTACCGTGGTGTCTAAGGTAGAACGGATGTTCATGTTGTTCGTCAGAACGTTTTGCAGTTTGCTGCTCACGGATGTACTCTTGTTTGTCGCTGTCTTCCCGGACTTATTTTGTGTTTTCTACTTTGGGGCAGCCGGTGGGACAGATTTCCTCATTATCAGTCTCATCTTCTCTTACATTTCCCCAAGTGTGGGGTAGCCCCTTTACTCCTAAGATTGTAATAGTCAGTTTTCTTTTGGGGCTACTTCTCGGTATTCGTCTTTGACATTGTTTGCGAGCACTGATCCGTGTTCACCACATGCCCAAAGTTTGATGGTTTATCAAGTGCAACCTCTTGGTCACCATCAGTGTCTTACGTCTGCTCCTACATATTGCTTTTCATATCGAGTTTATGACTATAGAAAGAGCTTGCGACTCACTTCTAGTCTGAACAAGAGTTCTCAGGGTGATGTTCTTCATGGAAAGAACATAACTTAGGATCTAGACGTTGTTCAACCTGGAACACAAGTTATGCAGTTTTTGAAACGAATTGCTTTTTTCTTGATGAGCTACTTGTCTGTCTCTGTCTATGCAGATGGATGTTTGCAAATGTGTCTGTTTTCCATTGTTTAAGCTCAGACACTTCTATAGTCAAGTTCTTGACAAGTTGAGTGAGGGTCTCAATATCAATTGCTTCCTTGTCTCTACCCTTGCTCGTCATTGCTTGGGACTTCCTACTCGCATCCTTGGAGTCCTTTGTTGATTCATCATCCTTGATGACTCCAATTGAGTGCAGGTCTTTCTCAACAGCAATAGCCTCTTCATATTTTGCTAAGAGTGTTGGTTTCGCATCTCACTTGACAAAATGCACAACGTTGCTTGGCAGTGCGGACGTGTAGTAATCAATAGTGATGGAGTCATGAGGTTTAGTGTCGTTGCAAACTTGTTCAATATGCATGTAAAACTCTGAGTGAATTCTGTCACCTTCTCTTTTACCTCTATCTTGAGGCTTCCCAATTCTTTGAGTAGCATGGATGGGGTCTTGTCATCAACAAACTTCAAGGAACATGTGTTTGAATGCACCCCAATTCTGTATAGAGTCGGGTGGAAGGTTGTGATACCATGCAATAACGTATATTTTTAAAATTTATTTTACATAGT
>APFE030047860.1:62063-78678 GCA_000404065.3 Pinus taeda
CCACGTGGACCCATGGACCAAGTAGAAACTACTCACTAAAAACCAAGGGCATCGGGTTAAGGGTAAAAATCCTGATCCCTACCAACAAAACATCAAAACCCTCAAATGCTAGATAGTACCAAAGCCGAACATTCGACCCACCGAAAACCGAATGGGGGAATAACATTCGTAGAAATGAAATACCTCTTAACCCGCCATAATACTGAAATCAGACTTGAAGCCTTTAATCTTGACCATCACCCGAGTCAACGGTGAAGGAAGACATCGCAATGCCAAGAATCTCGCTGATTTACTACATGGACACACTAACATGCGCGATGATTCCTAGCCGTAGATCCTCCATGATTGATCTGACGGTTGAGGAAGATATCACAATGCCTACAATCCCGCCAAATAACTGCATGGACCCACTAATATGCTCATTTACGCTTGACTGTAGATCCTACATGCTTGATCTGATGGTTGAGAATCATATCGCACAAGTCTAAAGCACCGATAGTTAGTGTGCGATGAAGGCAGTATTCGTTCCCACCCCTAACTCAATTATTTGACCTACCAAAAACCCTCAACAAAGTCAAGGAACATCCGTAATCTAGGGAACCCAAACCCTAGGACTTGGGTTTTTAACCATCGAATAGTATAATTACCATCTTGTTGTAATCCAACAATTACTAAGAAGTGTTCATTAACCCTTTGACATCAATGACTAGTGTTTTTGGTCAAAGTAAAACCTAGTCAACTCCATGGGTTGACATCATTGAAAACACCATCCAACACTCTCCCCTTTTGACATTGATGGTAATACATGTACTCCTCCTGTGAGTACAACTCCCCCTAACTTAATGCTTCACCTCCTTCTTGAGATTTCAATATCCTTCTCAGGTTTTTCTCTTCCCCTTTTACATCAATGGCAAAGGGTTACTCCCCCTAAGAATTTGCTTGCTTCATGTGGACCCTTTATCTTCCTGTGCTCCCCATAATGAGAAGCATCTTGTAATAGTCTATCAATGATGATCCATGTGGACCTGTGCCCTAAAGAGAAGCTTTCCTTTGTGAACCTGTAATCCTTCAACTGTTCTGCTCCCCCTGAACCTATTGTGAAACTTCCATCTTGTTCAAACTATATGTCTATCAATCGTATACTTGTGCCATATACTGCTACATGACTCCTCTACAAAATTCAAGGTCTCACAAACTAGATTGTTCAAAATAGTGAGTCACCTAACGACCCATCTTGACTTGAGTTGTTGTCTGAAGCAACTGCTAATTTCTCATGACCTTTTGCTTTTACGAATCTTGAAAGCATAACTGTTGAAACCTTCTAATCTACTTGGTCTTCATGTACCTGTTTTCTTTTCAAAACCTTCTTATTCTGGTCGTCAATCTTTTCATTCAGGGTTGATTCCACCTTCTACCTACAGTGGCAAGCTATGTGTCCATAGTTATGAAATTTGTAACATTCAATGTCATTCATTGAAGATTGTGTTTGGTGCATGTCTCATGATCCTTCAAACTTGCTTCTAAGGTTTTCCCGATAATAGTTGTACCTACCAAAAACTTCACAATCCCTAGCCATATGTCCATAGTTAGCACATAAAATGTAATAACCATTAAATAATTGTGCATACCTGAATGGTTAATTCGGATGCGATGGTCCTTGATAATTGTATATGTGAACAAATTTATAATCCCTAGCCATATGTCCATAGTTAGCACATGAAAAACAATAACCATTAAATAAACAGACATAACCAGAATATTTATCATTCTTCTTTGGAGGTGGTGCTGTAGTATGTTTTTATCCATTTCTCTTGATTGCATTGGTGTTGTTCTTTAGAGTTGCAACATTCTTATTTGGCTTTTCACTTTGATCAACTTCCTTCTTAGAATCATCCTGCGGAGATGTGGAGCTTGTACCTTCATCAACTAGAGCTTTACCAACTTTAATTGCCTCCATCTTTTCTTCATCTATCATATCTTGCAAGTGTTATTTTTGTGATCCCTTGAGCTTGTTGATCTCATTAAGGATTGCATCAAGTTCTTCTTGCTTTTGAGCAATATCTTCTTGAAACGATATTTTCAAGGTATCCTTTTTTTTGCCTCCTCAACCTGTAGCTTGAGAAGAGTGGTCTTCTCTACTTCTTCGTTGAGAACATGTAAATATTTCTTTTGCTCATCATTTTCAATCCTGATCTTACTTAGTTCAGCTGAATAGGTTTCCAATTCCATTTTCTTTAGGTCAACTACAGATATGTATCTTTGATCAAATTCCTTCCTTTCAATTTCCACTTCCTGCATCTGTTGTTTGAGCATGCTAATCTGTGCAAAGGATGTGTCGAGTTCGTATTTCTTTTGTTGGATTTATCTCTTGAGTTTTTGTGTCTCTGTATTCTTGACTTCTTCCAACTAAGTTCTAAGGTTGCAAATCACCTTCTCACACTCTTCATTTTACTTGATGATCTCTTTTGTTGTCTTCAATTATGCATCCAAAAGTCTTGCCTTTTCGTTTTGACTTTTGAGTTCCTTTATCACCTTCATCACTTGATTTTAAAACTTTGTCTGACTCATTTCTCCCATTTCTTCATCATAATCAGAACGATCTGAATTTTTAATAACATCTGGACCTGATTGCTTTGTTGAATAGAGATTATGAAGCCTTTCCCAAATATCTTTAGTTGTTGAACATTAACCAACTTTTGTTTTCACAGAATTTGGCAAAACATTCAAAGTTACATTCATGGCCCTTGAATTGTACCTTTTAGCTTCGTTGCTAGATATGTTTCCAGAAATAATTGATTCCCATACTCCATGTGCCTGAATGTACTTTCATCCTGGATTCCCATCCTCCATGTGCCTGCAAATGTACTTCCATCCTAGATTCCCATATCCAGTAATTATCTGCAACAAAATCCAGAGTTGGTACAGAATACTCACTTTCTTCAGATTTTATTGTACCTGTACCTTCCTTTGAAATCCTTGCAACTTGCTTCTTTGAATTTCCCATATATATGCTTTGAAAACATCCTTCCAGTAGCTAAGATGTTACTGTAAGAACCGAGATCTGATACCAATTGTTGGAAATACTGAGAGGGTGGTGAATCAATATTTCTTAGAAACTAACACTTTTTAATATTTTCAGAGAATTAGTTAATCTTCTGTTATTATTATTCTTCTTCTTCAGATGATCAGAAAAAATAATCAATAGTAGACAATGCTATACAATAATGCAGAAAGATAAAATAGAGCACACCAAGATTTTTAGGAGGAAAACCCCCTCTATGTCAAAAACCATTGAATGCTTCTTTGGTAATTTTCTTCTCCTTGTTAAAAGAAAATTGATTACATCAAGATTTCAGCTACAATTGAGGAAGACACCAACCTACTAATTCACAGGCTACAACCTGTAGGATATTACTAGACCCTAATATCCTGTTGCAACTAGAAGGACACCCCAATGCCCTGTAGATCAATCTACAACCTAATTAGTGCCCAACACTCTATTTACCAACTGTTGTAGGAGAGGATGATTCACTACCCTGTTAGTTTATCAGCCGCAACTAAATCGAAGCCACAACACCTTGTGCAAGCCACAACTTGCCCTAGCACCACCCTGTCACCTGGGAGAGTTAGTAGAACACGTTTCACAATTTTCACACTAGATCCACTCTACTCTGAATAAATGTAGAAGAGTTGTAAGAAAGATGTAGAATAAATTTCGAATCTTGGTAGTTGTTGATCATTGTTCCCACAAACTAATCACTGCATGATGCTACACATCAAGCTATCGTTATTCAACTGCACATCACTGTCACTGCACCCCGTATATTACTATCACTACAAATCTCTGCACAATTGCTAGCTATCACTACACGTCACTGCACTAAGCTACTCATGAATGAATAAGCATGCAGACTCAATATATTATGCTGCCACACTATATCAAGTTGCACACGATGTTGGAACCATATAGCATTGCTATCAAATGATGGCACAAACCAAGGTGCCTCAGTCATCCCTTTGACGTGCCTCTAATGCACTCTAATTATGCCCTTGGAAAGCTACCAGCATACGTGTAAACATTGTTGTGTAGCTGATCAAATATTGTTGTCCATATTTACGTCAATTTGTAAAAATAGATGATATTGCATTCAACACTTATCCCTTTTTCCGCCTCTTGCCTCAGGAATCCACACTTCTCTTCCTCCAAAAATTTCGCTAATCTACCTCGAGAAGGTCGAGTAATTTCAGAGGTCAAGCATAAAACAATTCGTTGAGATGTTATATTTTGGAGGTTAGGAGGAGTCTCTTTTTATAGTGTGTGCTGAAGCTAGTTAGAGGATCTTAAGAGATAGATGTTAGGGTCACCATTTTATTTTTATCTTTATTATGACATTTTATTATTTTCAATAATTGTCTTTATTCCTAAGTAAGCCATTTAGGTATTGGGTCTGTTTTAATAGTGTTTGGTAAGAGCTTCATAGGATATACGTTGGAGAGACTTTAGGATTAAGAAAATTCTTAATGATTGTTATTTAAATTTTATTGAATGGTTTCTTAAGCCCTAAGGAAGATTTTACTAAAGTATAGATTTGGCTTTCGATGGTACTTAGGAGTCATATGGGTGCCTAATGGCTTGATGCCTTTGGTTAGGACATTATCGTGAAAATAAACCCTCTGGTGCATAATTTGAATGTCCAAAACTATTGGAAGTGTGCCAAGTCACCATCTCTTGGGGTTTTAGCCCAGAGACTAGGGTCATTGACTTCAAAAGTGAATATCTCTCAAAATAGGAGGCCTCTCAGGGTGTACCACATATCAACGGAAACATATTTTCAAGGAGAATATAATGACATAGATCTAAAACCGAAAGTCAATGATTTAACCTACCAAAAACCCTCAACAAAGTTTGGGCACATCCTTAGTCTAGGGAATCCAAACCCTAGGACTTGGGTTTTTAACCATCAAACAATATAACTGCCATCTTGATCTAATCCGAGAATTACTAACAAGTGTTCATTAACTATTTGACATCAATGATTGTTGTTTTTGGAAAAAGTCAAGCCCAGTCAACTCCATGGGTTGTGTTGACCCTTAAGAAACCAATATCTTGGCTGTGTAGAAATTGTTCTTAAGACATTATTTTTATTTGTTCATGTCACTTATTTGCATGATGTATGCTCAAATGAAGGGCCTGAAGGACCTGACTTTTAACCCTTGATATTTAACTGATATGAAAGTCTCAGAATGCCATAGGATGCTGAATATAAATGATGAGTGAAGAATGCTTTAAGAAGTTAGAGACAATATGTTGTTTTTCATAGAAACTATTATTGGTAACTTAGGTTAAATGTAGAAGTAGGGACTTTAAATATAGGAGTGCTCTTTTAAGGAATTTTTCATTCGCATAAGTAAACAAAGACCTACAACTTCATTACTATACTTAAAGAAACGAAGACACATGAAGACACATAACAGAGAAATTACAAAATCATACCCAACAATGTATGGAAAACTCCTGATTATTTCATTAATCATCAGTTTATCAAAAATACAATAGCATAGTCTCTAGGCTCTTCAAAATATGGGCATTTTTTCTATAATTTTGCCTCTTTTTATACATCATGGGACAATTGGTAATTACCAAAACTGTCAAAACTACTTAACTACCTTCTAACTATCTAAAGTAAAAGTCATTACAAAATATTACATTGGACGGTAAAAGACACCTCATTCTTCTCAAGAAAATAAGATAGCAAAAAGTAACAGAAATCAAAGTAAATAAACCCTTAAACGATTATGGCCGGAACCCAAAAAGAAATAAACACTAGTTCATAACATATCGGGTCTGCTGGAAATGTTATCCCATGTGCACATTCGAGCGTGATTACCATCTGATCATTCAATCAAAGAATGATCTCGATGGTCAGAACTCAACGAGGTTTTAAGCTCGTTGTATAAAACCTTATCACGTCCATTTTTTGAATTAACGTCCACACTTGTTAGCACGCGATATGCGTCCAATCACCCATTCAACGAATGGTCTGATCCTTCGAAACTCAACGAGGTTTTAAGCCCATTGCATAAAACCTTATCGAGTCCATTTTTTGAATTAATGTCCACACTTGTTAGCACGCGATCACCGTGGATCTTCTTCGATCAGATGACTATGATGTTTCCTACACCATTCCTCTTCCATCGTTATTATCTGTCAATTTTACTGATCCAACGGTTCCCATTCTTTGTTGTTTTAATTCTTTCTACACTGTCGATCTTCCATTTTCAACGATGTGACTTAATCTCCACCGTTCTTTCGCCCTCACTGGCTCTTTTAATTTTTTTTGAACATAATATTTGATTTTCTATTTTATTTTTTCCAATAAAATTGAAAATGAAATTTAAATGACAATTGATGCTACAATAGGCTGACATCAATGACATCACGATCCAACAATGTCCCCCTTTGTCTTTGATGGAAACAAATGCATTCCTCCTGCCATTACAAATCCCCTTGTGTTCATTCTTCACCTCCTTCTTGATATTTCAATCTCGTTCTCATGTTTTTCTCTCCCCCTTTGGCATCAATGGAAAAGGGTTAATCCCCTTGAGAATTTTCTTACTTAATGTGGACATGTTATCTTCCTGTGCTCCCCCTAATGAGAAGCCTCTTGTAATTGTCTATGGATTATGATCACTGTGGACTTGTGCCTTGAAGAGAAGCTTTCCTTTGTGAACCTGTAATCCTTTAATTATTTTGCTCCCCTTGAACCTGTTATGAAACTACCATCTTGTTCAAACTATCCATTTTTTGATCGTAGACTTGTGTCATACATTGCTGCATAGACTGCCCCTCTACAAACTTCAAGGAGTCAAAAATCCATATTGTTCAAAATAGTGAGTCACCTAACCAACCATCTTGACTTTAGTCATTATCTGAAGCAACTTCTAATTCCTAATGACCTTTTTCTTTTACGAATCCTGAAAGCATAAATACTGAAACCTTCTTATCCGCTTGGTCATCTTGTACCTGTTTTCTTTTCAAAACCTTCTTATTCTCGTCATCAAGTTTTTCATACATGGTTTATTTCATCTTTAATTGCGGTTACAAGTTATGTGTCCATAGTTATGACATTTGTAATATTCAATCTCATTAATATAATATTCTGTTTGGTTTCTATCTGGTGATCCTTCAGACTTTCTTCTAGGGTTTTGATCATAATAGTTGTACCTACCAAAAACTTCACAATCCTTAGCCATATGTCCATAGTTAGCACATAAAAATAAAAAACCATTGAATAAATGTGTGTACCTGAATCTTTCATTCAAATGCAATGGTCGTTGATAATTGTAATTGTCAACAAATTTACAATCCCTAGACATATGTCCATAGTTAGCACACGAAAAACAATAACCATTAAATAAATGAACATATCTGAAGATTTATCATACTTCTTTCGAGATGGTGTTGTAGTCTGTTTTCATCCTTTGCTCTTGACTGCATTGGTCATGTTCTTTGGAGTTCAACATTCTTCTTTGTCTTTTCACTTAAATCAACTTCCTTCTTAGAATCATCCTGCAAAGATGTAGATCTTGTACCTTCATCAACTAGAGCTTTACCAACTTTAATTGCCTTCATTTTTTCTTCATCTATCTTATCTTGCAAGTGCTCCTTTTGTGATCCATTGAGTTTGTTGATCTCATCGCGGGTTGCATCAAGTTATTCTTTCTTTTGAGCAAGAGCTTCTTGAAACGATATTTTCAATATCTCCCTTTTTCTTGCCTCCTCAACCTATAGCTTGAGAAGAGTGGTCTTCTCTACTTCTCTGTTGAGAACCTGTAAATGATCCTTCTACTCCTCAGTTTCAATCTCGAGCTTGCTTAGTTTAGCTGAATAGGTTTTCAATTCCTTTTTCTTTTGGTCAACTGCGGATATGTATCTTTGATCAGATTCCTTCCTTTCAATTTATGCTTCTTGCATCTGTTCTTTGATCCTACTAATCTCTGCAAAGGATGTGTCGATTTCTTGTTGCTTTTGTTGGATTTATCTTTTGAGTTCTTGTGTCTCTGTATTCTTGACTTCTTCCAACTAAGTTCTAAGGTTGCAAATCACCTTCTCACACTCTTCATTTTACTTGATGATCTCTTTTGTTGTCTTCAATTATGCTTCCAAAAGTCTTGTCTTTTCCTTTTGACTTTTGAGTTCCTTTATCACCTTCATCACTTGATTTTAAAACTTTGTCTGACTCATTTCTCCCATTTCTTCATCATAATCAGAACGATCTGAATTTTTAATAACATCTGGACCTGATTGCTTTGTTGAATAAAGATTATGAAGCCTTTCCCAAAGATCTTTAGTTGTTGAACATTAACCAACTTTTGTTTTCACAGAATTTGGCAAAACATTCAAAGTTACATTCATGGCCCTTGAATTGTACCTTTTAGCTTCTTTGCTAGATATGTTTCCAGAAATAATCGATTCCCATACTCCATGTGCCTGAATGTACTTTCATCCTGGATTCCCGTCCTCCATGTGCCTGCAAATGTACTTCCATCCTAGATTCCCATATCCAGTAATTATCTGCAACAAAATCAGGGGTTGGTACAGAATACTCACTTTCTTCAGATTTTATTGTACCCGTACCTTCCTTTGAAATCCTTGCAACTTGCTTCTTTGAATTTCCCATATATATGCTTTGAAAACTTCCTTCTAGTAGCTAATATGTTACTGTAAGAACCGAGATCTTATACCAATCGTTGGAAATACTGAGAGGGTGGTGAATCAATATTTCTTAGAAACTAACACTTTTTAATATTTTCAGAGAATTAGTTAATCTTTTGTTATTATTATTGTTCTTCTTCAGATGATCATAAGAAATAATCAATAGTAGACAATGCTATACAATAATGCAGAAAGATAAAATAGAGCACACCAAGATTTTTAGGTGGAAAACCCCCTCTATGTCAAAAACCATTGAATGCTTCTTTGGTAATTTTCTTCTCCTTGTTAAAAGAAAATTGATTACATCAAGATTTCAGCTACAATTGAGGAAGACACCAACCTACTAATTCACAGGCTACAACCTGTAGGATGCTACTAGACCCTAATATCCTGTTGCAACTAGAAGGACACCCCAATGCCTTGTAGATGAATCTACAACCTGATTAGTGCCCAACACTCTGTTTACAAACTGTTGTAGTAGAGGATGATTCACTACCCTGTTAGTTTATCATCTGCAACTAAATGGAAGCCACAAAACCTTGTGCAAGCCACAACTTGCCCTAGCACCACCCTGTCACCTGGGAGAGTTAGTAGAACACGTTTCACAATTTTCACATTAGATCCCTTGTACTCTGAATAAATGTAGAAGAGTTGTAAGAAAGATGTAGAATAAATTTCGAATCTTGGTAGTTGTTGATCATTGTTCCCACAAACTAATCACTGCATGATGCTACACATCAAGCTATCATTATTCAACTTCACATCACTGTCACTGCACCCCGTATATTACTATCACTACAAATCTCTGCACAATTGCTAGCTATCACTACACGTCACTGCACTAAGCTACTCATGAATGAATAAGCATGCAGACTCAATATATTATGCTGCCACACTATATCAAGTTGCACACGATGTTGGAACCATATAGCATTGCTATCAAATGATGGCACAAACCAAGGTGCCTCAGTCATCCCTTTGATGTGCCTCTAATGCACTCTAATTCTGCCCTTGGAAAGCTACCAGCATACGTGTAAACATTGTTGTGTAGCTGATCAAATATTGTTGTCCATATTTACGTCAATTTGTAAAAATAGATGATATTGCATTCAACACTTATCCCTTTTTCCGCCTCTTGCCTCAGGAATCCACACTTCTCTTCCTCCAAAAATTTCGCTAATCTACCTCAAGAAGGTCGAGTAATTTCAGAGGTCAAGCATAAAACAATTCGTTGAGATGTTATATTTTGGAGGTTAGGAGGAGTCTCTTTTTATAGTGTGTGCTGAAGCTAGTTAGAGGATCTTAAGAGATAGATGTTAGGGTCACCATTTTATTTTTATCTTTATTATGACATTTTATTATTTTAAATAATTGTCTTTATTCCTAAGTAAGCCATTTAGGTATTGGGTCTGTTTTAATAGTGTTTGGTAAGAGCTTCATAGGATATACGTTGGAGAGACTTTAGGATTAAGAAAATTCTTAATGATTGTTATTTAAATTTTATTGAATGGTTTCTTAAGCCCTAAGGAAGATTTTACTAAAGTATAGATTTGGCTTTCGATGGTACTTAGGAGTCATTTGGGTGCCTAATGGCTTGATGCCTTTGGTTAGGACATTATCGTGATAATAAACCCTCTGGTGCATAATTTGAATGTCCAAAACTATTGGAAGTGTGCCAAGTCACCATCTCTTGGGGTTTTAGCCCAGAGACTAGGGTAATTGACTTCAAAAGTGAATATCTCTCAAAATAGGAGGCCTCTCAGGGTGTACCACATATCAACAGAAGCATATTTTCAAGGAGAATATAATGACATAGATCTAAAACCGAAAGTCAATGATTTAACCTACCAAAAACCCTCAACAAAGTTTGGGCACATCCTTAATCCAGGGAATCCAAACCCTAGGACTTGGGTTTTTAACCATCAAACAATATAACTGCCATCTTGATCTAATCCAAGAATTACTAACAAGCGTTCATTAACTATTTGACATCAATGATTGTCGTTTTGGAAAAAGTCAAGCCCAGTCAACTCCATGGGTTGTGTTGTCCCTTAAGAAACCAATATCTTGCCTGTGTAGAAATTGTGCTTAAGACATTATTTTTATTTGTTCATGTCACTTATTTGTATGATGTATGCTCAAATGAAGGGCCTGAAGGACCTGACTTTTAACCCTTGATATTTAACTGATATGAAAGTCTCAGAATGCCATAGGATGCTGAATATAAATGATGAGTGAAGAATGCTTTAAGAAGTTAGAGACAATATGTTGTTTTTCACAGAAACTATTATCGGTAACTTAGGTTAAATGTAGAAGTAGGGACTTTAAATATAGGAGTGCTCTTTTAAGGAATTTTTCATTCACATAAGTAAACAAAGACCTACAACTTCATTACTATACTTAAAGAAACGAAGACACATGAAGACACATAACAGAGAAATTACAAAATCATACCCAACAATGTATGGAAAACTCCTTATTATTTCATTAATCATCGGTTTATCAAAAATACAATAGCATAGTCTCTAGGCTCTTCAAAATATCAACATTTTTTCTATAATTTTGCCTCTTTTTATACATCATGGGACAGTTGGTAATTACCAAAACTGTCAAAACTACTTAACTACCTTCTAACTATCTAAAGTAAAAGTCATTACAAAATATTACATTGTACGGTAAAAGAAACCTCATTCTTCTCAAGAAAATAAGATAGCAAAAAGTAACAGAAATCAAAGTAAATAAAGCCTTAAACGATTATGGCCGGAACCCAAAAAGAAATAAACACTAGGTCATAACATATCGGGCTTGCTGGAAATGTTATCCCATGTGCACATTCGAGCGTGATTACCATCTGATCATTCAATCAAACAATGATCTCGATGGTCAGAACTCAACGAGGTTTTAAGCTCGTTTTATAAAACCTTATCACGTCCATTTTTTGAATTAACGTCCACACTTGTTAGCACGCGATATGCGTCCAATCACCCATTCAACGGATGGTCTGATCCTTCAAAACTCAATGATGTTTTAAGCCCATTGCATAAAACCTTATCGAGTCCATTTTTTGAATTAATGTCCACACTTGTTAGCACGCGATCACCGTGGATCTTCTTCGATTAGATGACTATGATGTTTCCTACACCATTCCTCTTCCATCGTTATTATCTGTCGATTTTTCTGATCCAACGGTTCCCATTCTTTGTTGTTTTAATTCTTTCTACGCTGTCGATCTTCCATTTTCAACGACGTGACTTAATCTCCACCGTTCTTTCGCCCTCACTGGCTCTTTTAATTTTTTTAGAACATAATATTTGATTTTTTATTTTATTTTTTGCAATAAAATTGAAAATGAAATTTAAATGACAATTGATGCTACAATAGGCTGACATCAATGACATCACGATCCAACAATCTCCCCCTTTGTCTTTGATGGAAACAAATGCATTCCTCCTGCCATTACAAATCCCTTTGTGTTCATTCTTCACCTCCTTCTTGATATTTCAATCTCCTTCTCATGTTTTTCTCTCCCCCTTTGGCATCAATGGCAAAGGGTTAATCCCCCTGAGAATTTTCTTACTTAATGTGGACATGTCATCTTCCTGTGCTCCCCCTAATGAGAAGCCTCTTGTAATTGTCTATGGATTATGATCACTGTGGACTTGTGCCTTGAAGAGAAGCTTTCCTTTGTGAACCTATTATGAAACTACCATCTTGTTCAAACTATACATTTTTTGATCGTAGACTTGTGTCATACATTGCTGCATAGACTGCCCCTCTACAAACTTCAAGGAGTCAAAAATCCATATTGTTCAAAATAGTGAGTCACCTAACCAACCATCTTGACTTTAGTCATTATCTGAAGCAACTGCTAATTCCTAATTACCTTTTTCTTTTACGAATCCTGAAAGCATAACTACTGAAACCTTCTTATCCGCTTGGTCATCTTGTACGTGTTTTCTTTTCAAAACCTTCTTATTCCCGTCATCAAGTTTTTCATTCATGGTTTATTTCATCTTTAATTGCGGTTACAAGTTATGTGTCCATAGTTATGACATTTGTAATATTCAATGTCATTAATATAATATTTTGTTTGGTGTCTATCTGGTGATCCTTCAGACTTGCTTCTAGGGTTTTGATCATAATAGTTGTACCTACCAAAAACTTCACAATCCTTAGCCATATGTCCATAGTTAGCACATAAAAATAAAAAACCATTGAATAAATGTGTGTACCTGAATCTTTCATTCAAATGCAATGGTCCTCGATAATTGTAATTGTCAACAAATTTACAATCCCTAGACATATGTCCATAGTTAGCACACGAAAAACAATAACCATTAAATAAATAAACATATCTGAAGATTTATCATACTTCTTTGGAGATGGTGTTGTAGTCTGTTTTCGTCCTTTGCTCTTGACTGCATTGGTCATGTTCTTTGGAGTTCAACATTCTTCTTTGTCTTTTCACTTAAATCAACTTCCTTCTTAGAATCATCCTGCAAAGATGTAGAACTTGTACCTTCATCAACTAGAGCTTTACCAACTTTAATTGCCTTCATTTTTTCTTCATCTATCTTATCTTTCAAGTGCTCCTTTCGTGATCCATTGAGTTTGTTGATCTCATCGCGGGTTGCATCAAGTTATTCTTTCTTTTGAGCAAGAGCTTCTTGAAACGATATTTTCAATATCTCCCTTTTTCTTGCCTCCTCACCCTATAGCTTGAGAAGAGTGGTCTTCTCTACTTCTCTGTTGAGAACCTGTAAATGATCCTTCTGCTCCTCAGTTTCAATCTCGAGCTTGCTTAGTTTAGCTGAATAGGTTTCCAATTCCTTTTTCTTTTGGTCAACTGTGGATATGTATCTTTGATCAGATTCCTTCCTTTCAATTTCTGCTTCTTGCATCTGTTCTTTGATCCTACTAAACTCTGCAAAGGATATGTCGAGTTCTTGTTGCTTTTGTTGGATTTATCTCTTGAGTTCTTGTGTCTCTAAATCTTTACTTCTTCCAATTGAGTTCTAAGGATGTTAATCATCTTCTCAGACTCTTCATTTTCTTTGATGTTTTCTTTTGCCGTCTTCAATTCTTCTTCCAAAAGTCTTGTCTTGTCCTTTTGACTTTTGAGTTCGTTTATCACCTTGATCTCTTGATTTTGAAACTTTTCTTACTCATGTCTCCTATTTCTTCATCATAATCAGAAGGATCCAAATTTTCAATAACATCTTGACTTGATTTCTTTGTTGAATAAGGATTATGAAGCTTTTCCCAAAGAGCTTTAGTTGTTGAACATTGACCAATTTTTTTTCATAGAATTTGGAAAAACATTCAAAATTACATTCATGGCCTTTGAATTGTACCTTTTAGCTTCATCGGTATATGTGTCTTTAGAAACAATTGATTCCCATACTCCATGTGCCTACAAATGTACTTCCATTCTGGATTCCTATATCCAGTAATTATCTGCGTCAAAATCAGTTGTTGGTACACAATACTCACTTTCTTCATATTTTGATGTACATATACCTTCATATGAAATCCTTTCCGCTACTTCTTTGACTTTCCCATCTCTATGCTTTGAAAACTTCCTTCCAGTGGTTAAGATGTTCTAGAAGGAACCAAGCTCTGATACCAATTGTTGGAAATACTGAGAGGGGGGTGAATCAATATTTCTTAGGAACTAACACTTTTTAATATTTTTAGAGCATTACTTAATCTTCAGTTATTATTATTGTTCTTCTTCAGATGACCACAAACAATAATCAATAGTAGACAACACCATACAACAATACAGAAAGATAAAATAAAGGACAAATACTTTTTGGTGGAAAACCCCCTCCAGGTCAAAAACCACTGAACACTTCCTTAGTAATTGCCTCCTCCATAGTAAATGAAAATTGATTACATCAAGATTTCAGATACAATTGAGGGAGGCGCCAACCCCCTAATTCATAGGCTACAACCTGATGAGTTCCCCAACACTTTGTTTACCAGCTGCTGTCGAAGAGGATTATTCGATGCCCTGTTAGTTTATCAGCCACAACTGAATGGATTCCACAATGCCTTGTGCAATCCACAACGATTCCTAGCACCACCCTGCCACACTAAAGTGTTCTCAAACCACAACCTGAAGGTGACTCCAATCATGTAGAATAGTCACTAGATCACATTTCATGATTTTCACGCTTGATCCCTTGTACTTTGAATCAATGTAGAATAGTTGTAAGAAAGATGTAGAATAAATGTCTAATATTGGTAGTTGTTGATTACTATTCTCACAAACTAATCACTGCACAATGCTACACATAAGTCTATCATTGTTCAACTGCACATCACTATCACTACACATTATATATCACTGTCACTAAAAATCACTGCAAAATTGTTGGCTATCATTGCACGTCAGTGCACTGAGCTGCTCATGAATGAATAAGCATCAAGACTCAATATATCATGCTTCCACACTCTATCAAGTTGAACATGATGATGCAACCATCTGGCACTGCTATCAACTAATGGCACAAACCAAGCTGCCTCAGGTCATCCCTATGACTTGCCTCTAATGCTCTTAAATTCTGTCCTTGGAGAGATACCAGCATACGTGTAAACACTGTTGTTTAGTTGATCAAACCCTTTTGTCCATATTTATGTTAGGTTTTACAACTAGATGGTATTTACTTCAACACTTGTTTCCCTTCTATTGCCTCTTGCCTTAGGAATCAACACTTCTCTTCCTTACAAAATTTCGCTAATCTACCTCCTGAAGGTCGAGTAATTTCAAGGGTCAAGCATAAAAAGATTCATTGAGATGTTATGTTTTGGAGGTTAGGAGGAGTCTCTTTTTATATTTTGTGGTGAAGCTAGTTACGTTCTCTTAAGAGATAGAGATTAGTGTCACATTTTCCTTTTATCTTTATTAATATTATTTTATTATTTTAAATTTCTTTATTCCTAAGCAAGCCATTTAGGCATTGGGTATGTTTTAATAATGTTTGGTAAGAGATTCGTAGGATATACATTGTAGAGACTTTAGGCATAATTAAATACTTAATGAGTGTTATTTAAATTTTATTTAATGGTTTCTTAATCCCCAAGGAAGAGTTTACTAAAGTATATATTAGGCTTTCGATGGTACTTAGGAGTCATATGGGTGCGTAGTGTCTTGATGCCTTTTTCCCAAGACATTGTTTTGAAAATAAACCCTTCGGTGGTTAATTTGAATGTCCATAACCAATGGAGATGTGCCAATTCACCATCTCTTGGGGTTTTAGCCCAGAGACTAGGGCCACCGACTTCAAAAGTGAATATATCTCAAATTAGGAGGCCTCTCGGGGTGTACCACATACCAACATAAACATATTTTCTAGGAGAATCTAATGACATGGATCTATGACCCAAGCTCAATGATTTGACCTACCAAAAACTCTCAACAAATTTGGGGCACATCATTAGTCCATGGAACCCAAACCCTAGGACTTGGGGGTTTTTAACCATCCAATAGTATAACTACCATCTTAATGTAATCTGGAAACTAGTAAGAAGCACTCATTAACCATTTAACATCAATGATTGGTGTTTTTGATCAAAGTCACACCCAGTCAACTCCATGGGTTGACATGAATGACAACACCATCCAACAATCAATAACCCACCTCAACCACTTGGTCTACCCTTACTTGACCCATATTACATTTTTTTAACAATATACATAGATGTCAATTGGGATTATCTCAGGTGGTTGGTAAAATTGTCGTTATCTCCCTTTCCCCAACCAGGTTCAATTCCTTGAGACTGACATGATGATGACAAATATTATTGCAATGACTACTTGCCTATGAATATTGTTGTATTGAGCATGAGAGAGAGGATGATTTCTTGAAATATTTAATTTATGATTCACATTCT
>APFE030047860.1:80199-96254 GCA_000404065.3 Pinus taeda
AAACTATTTATCACAATTTTTTTATTATTATAAAGAATGATTTCTATAGAGATGTTTTATAGAGAGTTCTATAAATATATGGTTTCTATTTCCAAATATGATTAAGGAATGTATTAACATTTTAATGTATAAAATGTGAATTACAAATAAAATATTTCAATGTCAACTATATATATTTTATATAAAACCAAAGAATATATAAAACCAAAGAGAGAGAGAGAGAGAGTTCTTATTCCATTAATCAATTTTTTTAGGGAGATTTGTAATTCATTCATTTTTTAATATGAATTTCACACATACACATATAATAAAGAGAGTCCTAAGGATATATGCTTTCTACTTCAAAATATAATTGGGGTATGTATTAACATTTTAATTTGTAGAATGTGAATCATAAATAAAATATTTCAATGTCGAATATATATATATATATATAATGGGAAATCATCCTCTCTGAGGGTCAATACCATATATTCATATCATGTGCCATTCAAATAATATTTTACATCATCGGTGCCACTCTCCAAGGAATTGAACTGGGTAGCGGGATAAGAACAACAATTCTATCCATAACTTAATTAACAAATATATATCTATATATATATAATATTATTATATATTATATATATAGAGAGAGAGAGAGAGAGAGAGAGAGAGGAAGAGAGAGAATCTACCAAGAGCTATTAAAATAAAAGTAAAATATCAATTAAATAAAAAACAAATGTGGACTATAATAAGAAACAAAAATGCATATACATATTTGATTAGTTTCAATTAAAAACATTATAAACTAGCCTAGACCATCTTAACCCCAGATCTATCAAGTGTCGAGAGGGATGAAGTCTCTTTTGGGATCAAATATATTGAGATACAAACCTCTTTTAATGTGAAAAGAGATTTGATCCCTCTCGACGCTTGATAGATCCAAGGTTTAGATGGATCTAGGCTAGTTTTTATATACACACATACCATATTTAGGCTGGATCTATCTCTCCCTCCCTCTCCTCACACTCTCTTCCCTTCTACTGTACTGTCTCCCTCCCTCTCTCCTCTCTCTCCCTTTATTTCCCACCTCCCTCTATCTTTCATCCCCATCTCTCTCTCTACCCTCCAACTCTATCATCATATACCTCCCTCTTTCCTTCTCTATCTACCCCACTCTCCCCCTCCATCTCCATGTATCCCCTCTATCTTCCCTTTCTTTCCCTCTCTTTCTCCTCTCCTTCTCTTTGTCTTCCCTCCTATTCTCTCTCCCTCTCTATCCATATCTCCTTTGTCACTCCCTCTATATATACTTCTATATTTTTATGTTTTCTTTTTTCTTCTTTCCATCTCTCTCCCGCTCCAAATTCATCTATCTCTCCCTCCCTCTCTCCTCTCCCTCCCATCCTCTCTCTCTTCATTCCTCTGTATCCCTCTTTTTTACACTTCCCTCTCTCTCTTCTCCCCATCTCTCTCTCTGCCCTCCAAATCTGTCACTATCTACCTCCCTCTCTCCTTTTCTCTCAGCTTCATCTCTCTCTCTCTATCACCTTCATCTCTCTCTCTCTCTCTCTCTCTCTCTCTCTCTCTCTCTCTCTCTCTTCCCCATCCATTCCTATGATGGAGAATTTTCATTCTATGCAATCAATGCTATATGTAATGTCTATGATAATTTACATTTTATTTTTTTTGTTATGAAATGAGTTATGGTTTTCTGACAAGCAGTATTGGTAAGCTATGGTATTATAACAAAAATTATTTACAAGTTGATAATATTGATGGTAAAGTAGGGGTGGATATATATGGTTAAGAAACTTGTTATATTGTAAATTTATTATAAGTATTAAGTTTGTATTTTCTTATTAATTAAATTTAAATATGGTTATGGAATCATTATTAAATATTTGTGTAGTTATTTTTTTATTCTTAAGATTTGCAAGAAAACCATCCACAAATAGAATATTTAATAATAACTTATATTCAAGCAAATAACATATCTACCATCAATTACTTGCCGCCATAATTTAAGAAAGTCTTTGCGTAAAAAATTGATAGCAATAAGATGTAAAAAAATATACTTATAGGAGTAAAATTATAAGTGTGTAGACTTACAAGTGGTTACTACCCACCAAAATTTATGCAAGTTCTTATGCTTGAGAAAACAATTCACTTATTCACTTCACATCTAGATGATTTTTCTATCAATCATTATTAGTTTTGCATGACCAATGTAACTTATAATTATTTATGGAATTTTTCCTCTTGGAGGGGCTAAGGTGCACTACAAAACAAAATTACAATATAACAATTGAATTTTACTATCCCTATTACTTTTACCGTTTTATTATTAATTGAGTCAAGGTTTAAATTTTTACACTACAACATCTCCACCATACTCGGTTGTATATTAATTTTAACCTTTTATTATTTTTTAATTGAGCTTACATATAAATGTTAAATGTTAAACATTTACGCCTACACATATGCCCCTATATGCATTAAATTTTTTGAATGTTAAATGTTAAACATTTATGCTTGACATCTACCCATACTAGGTTGTACAGCACCTCTCGGCACAATCATCAATAATATCGCTCTGTTGATTTACGCTTACACATATTCCCTATACGCATTAAATTTTTTGAATGTCAAATGTTAAACATTTACACTTGACATCTACCCATACTAGGTTGTAGAGAACCTCTCGGCACAATCATCAATAATATCGCTTTTAGATTAGTTGTTGATATTTCAACTTAGTTGGAAGGAGATGTAATTCCTCTCACGTTTAACATAGGGTTGGCATGCGGTATTAAAAAATAAAATATTAAATAAAAAATATTTAGCTCTTGATCATAAATAAAATATTACTATGTTCATATTAAGTAACATAATTTTATATTAACCTTATATAAAGAGAAATAAAGTAATTGAAAAAATCCTTATATTTTCACTTTCCAAAATGCAAGAAAAAATATATCTTTTACTTTCTAAAATTATTTCAATGTAAGCCTTAAATAAAATATTTGAATAGCCATATCAACTTAAACATTTCAATATCAACTTCTTAAATATCTAGAAAGTGGTAAATTAATATACGCGTGTATAAATATCTATAACTTCTTCTTTCTTTCTTTCTCTTTTTGTTTTTTTTCCAATGGAAAAAAATGTGTATCTTTCACCATATAAAATAAAATAATAATTACATCAGTATATGCATGAGCATTCTATGTTGGGACATAGTCCTAGGTAAAAAAGTTTTTCCTCTATGATTATTTATATTCATCAACATGATGATATAAAACAGTCCATTAACGCTAGTTTTCAAAGTAAAAAGGCATAGTGTGAAACTATAAATATCCCTTACAAAACCAATAATCATTGTGCGAAACTGTATATATCCCTTAAAAAACTAGTGACATTGTTGTCTCTATAGTTCCTCCATAAGTTACATGTTAGATACATGTTGTCACTACTAAAACGCCTCCCAAAATTTTGGCCTGCATCCAAATTTCAAAGCCTACTTTGACCTTGCATGTTGTCGCCTTTGACCTCCACAACTACGCAGTTGAGCCTCCCAGTCAGCCTCCTTTTACGCATTGCGTAGTGGGAAGCCTCAACTTGTTATCTCGCCTCCTAGAATTGTGCAATTGCCTAATCCCTAGGCCTCTCTCTCTCTCCTGTATTGCGTAGTGGGTGACTTCAAGGATCAAGACTCCCTCACTGAGCTCCTCAACTGCACAGTCACCCTGCCTAAGCCTCCAAAACTGTGTACTACGGAGTCTTAAGCCTCAGTCCTCCACTCTTGACCTCTTGAACTATTCACTACACAATCCTTGAGCCCGCGTCTCTGTCCAACACCAATTCCATCTCAATCAATGATTTTCATGAAGCATGTTAGACTAGGATTTTTTCGGACTGGCGTCGTCTTGTCAGATTTCTTTTCAGTTGTAGGTATTATATCTTGTCATGACAGGATGAGGATGAATGAAAAGAAGGAGGCCATACTAGAGGACACCTATGTAGCTGCAAGACAAGTTGATAATTGTACAAGAAGATGAAGGGACACCAGATTGCGATAGAAGATGAAGATCAAGATCATAGTGGAGACTCCCTATCTTCAAGCCTTATGGAGGAGGAAGAAGAGAAGCATGTACTATATTTCAAGAAGACACAAATATAGCAATAGAAAGAATGGATTTAAATTTTCACATCATCATTGATTCCATGTCATCAATGTCATGTCATGTTTTGTCAAGGTGTCATGTCAAGATGTTATATGAGTCATCGTTTTCCACATCATTTGTGGATATGATTATGTAATTTTCAATATATGAGAAATGTAATGTAAATTGGAAATCAAAGAGTCACTATAGAATGTGGAGAGTCATGAAGGAGTCAAAAGGTCATATGGAAGTCAAAGAGTCACGAGGGTAGTCCAAGAGTCACAAAGGAGTTTAAGAGTTACCCCATTTGTTATATATACACCCTCATAGCTCAAGCAATGGACGTTCACATTGGCTCCTCCCACTAGGCATTAGAGAGGAAGATAGTTCTCTTGGAAGAGAAAGTGATAGCTTTAATGCTCCACTATTGGAGCTAGTGGTGTTCATTGTACTGATGTATCTTGAAAAATTTTCTTAAGACTTGAAGCTCATTGTGCCAACACACTTTCATGTGTATGCCATAAATGTTGTAAGACTATTCTTTGCATGTTTATGATATATGTTATTTTCATCTGTACTAAAGAAATTGAACTATTTTAGTGGATTTGGTGTGTATCTTGTTGAAGGTGTGTTGTACTTGTTTTAATTATCATTTCTTCTATGTGAACTATTTCACTAGTTGATCAATATGCTTGTGGGTCTTTATTAGATTAGTACTATTAATATTCTCTTAAAATACCACTTTTATTTCCCTTCCGATGAAAGAACCATGATACATTCTACAACTGAAAATTCCATAAGGCATACTCACTTATTCATTCAAAAGTACATGTACATTAGTCTCTCATGCTGACCATCGTAGCCAAGGCAAATCTCTAAGAAAAATGGTGTCAGGCTTTATTTCTGGAAGGGCTCCTACACCAAATGCTGCAAAGTATAATTGGACTTTTCATCAGGGAGAACCCCTTGCATGTTGTCAGGATCCAACACCATCAAAATTATGGAACTAGAAAGAGGGAAACCACCTTTTTATACCTGATAACTCACCACATCCTAACAAGGAAACTTTTGCACAAGGTAGTAACATTCCCATTTTTTCTCCAACTCATACTCCTAAGAAATAAGAAACTTCTCATTCTAGTATGGGACAAGCATTTGAGGTTACTTATAATTAGTTCTGGACTATCAGACCCATTACTTATCAATTTGTGAGATCTCTTAGTTTACTCCATGTTGATGCCATTCTACCTCATAAGCATGTAAATAAAGAAATATCTCCTAGTGTTGTATTGGTCTTTTCGGTGGAAGACTTGGTTATCGCAAGCCTTGAGTATTTAGTTGATCTTGCAGAAGGAATAAGTCACCAAGGGGTACTTCCACCTATTGAGGATAATTTGGACAATGAAGGGGAATATTTTTAGTTTTCAGATGAGGAACATCCCGATTACAGTACAAATTTTAATGGTGAAGGAGAAGCCTCTTCAGATCTAGAAGAAAAGCAGGAGGAAGGAGACAAAGACATGGTTGATGTAGACTTGGGTTGGATGGCCCAAAGGCCACTTTCTCTTCCAAATAATCTTCACAAGATGCAAAAATATCCAAAAAAATTGTTTTCAAAGTTTCATCTTGATAAGAAGACCAAAGCTGAGGACCATCTTGATGATTTCTACATGGATTTATAGATGCTTTAGGTACATTTTGATGATGTTTCTTGTAGATTATTTCCATACACTTTATAAGGTGGAGCATCTATATGGTATCACAATTTTTTGATCAATTCAATCCATAGTTGGAGGGAGTTTAAGAAGATATTTTTAGAATTTTTTTTTGATGATAAAACTCCCACAATGTTATTAAAAGAACTTGGGAACCTTAAAATGAGGTACAAATAAAGAGTTAAATATTTTAACGAAATATTCACTCACTTGTAGAATAATTTCCCCGCTAATGTACAATCTCATGATGACATTACTAAGGATTATTATATAATTGCATTGCCAACTAACATTTTTTTGTTCATCAAAAGAGCTGCAATGAATACTTTGGCCTTAAAACTTGTAGAAGCTCTTATTTTCAAAAAAAGTTGCACTCTATTAGAGTCATTGAAGACACTGATGATCCTAAAGACTCCAAGGAAACTAGGCCTCTTCCAATAAATCTAACAAGAAAGAATTTTTTGATTGGGAAGGCTTGACAAAGTCTTCGACTCTACTCATGAACGAAGTATCAGAGTTAAAGAGAAGGTCGAGTGAGGCATCCACTACCAGAAAAACTTTTTTTAGGTCAACTTTCTTCAAAACGAAATTTCACTCTCAACTGGCCAAATCTTTTCAACTTTCTAACACAATGTTCAATCTTGAAAGTCTGGGAATGGATAATTTCTACGGTTTTCACCAAGAAAAACATTCAGAAAAGACATTCCCGCAGTGGAATCAAAATATGAACACTATGATGGCTAATCCGGATGATACTTTGTTAGCATAAGAAAAACCTAAGTAGAGTGAAGAAACAAATGAACCTATCAAAACTGAAGAAATTTCGAGTGTTGGACACTCAATGAATATGCTTAATGTTATATACAAGAAGTCAACTGTTCGTTATAATTTTAGATGCAAGGGACCTGTTTCTGAGAAAGAATTTAAGAAGAAATTGGTTTGTAGAATTCTTCCACCTTCCAATCTAGCTCATAATTCATAGAACAAGTCTAGAAGTGCTCCTTCTTCTAATAACACTTCCACTAACAACAAGAACAAGTCCACCACTCTTGACACATCGGATAAAGCTACATCACTTGATCCATCAACACAAACAGTTAGGATGCAAAGTATTGATTACAACGTTGTTGATGATATGAAAATAACTTGGGCTAACATTTCAATCTTTGAGCTTGCAAAGATAACAAGTTAGCAGGAACTGATTATCCAAGTACTCTCATTGCACTTTTCGATAGATATATAAGTTTCTACTTCTTTGGTAATGTTTGGTAACTCTCATGATATTATCCAATTTGTAGTTGATGCTATAAATTTGAGTTCTAACACTCTCTTCCCTCGATTTATTTTAACTTTTGAAAATTTTAATTTTAATTTTCATAAATTTTGGGTTGATTTTGAAAGTGAATGTTATGTCGTTATCTGTTGCTAAGAAAATAAATGCTAAATGGGATAAAAATGATGTAAAGATCATACAACTGGATAGAGAATTTGTCTAGGCCATTGGTGAACTTAATAATGTCATAATTTGTTTTTCATCTGACCATAGAGTTCGCCAGTGAATAAACATTGTAATTATGGACGTTCCCGAAGCCTACGATTTACTTTTGAGCAAAGATTGGTCCAACAAATTACACGGGTAGTTTTCAATTGACTAGACACATTTTTGGCTTCATATAAAGGCATAAATAACTAAATTTGAGTAGAAATCAAGCCTTAAATGAAACATATTGTGACATAACTTGAGGGAAAAAATGAACCAATGGGATTTACAGATGTTATTTCAGAAATTATTTTATGGAAGTAGACCATGGATGTTATCTGGAACAACCTTTACTCATTCCACCAGATACAAAGTTGGAAATCCTTCCTCTTAATCCAACTGTTGCAAATGAATTTTGTATAGTAGTGGTATATGACATAACCCTATTATCGCTAATATTTGGATAATGTACTTTGATGGTTTGAAAACACATGAGAGATCTGGAGCTGGTTGCATTTTAATAGACCCGCAACAAAGAAAACATTTGATATCTTACCGATTGGAATTTGATTGAGCCAACAACGTTGTTGAATATGCACTACCCATTCTAGGTTTGAAGAAATCCATCGAGCTCAAAGTTGAAGTCCTCAAAGACATGGGTGACTCTGAAATCATCACACAACATGTACAAAATACAATACATTATGTGTCACCCAATCTAATAAATTATCAACCAAAGGTATGGCATTTGATTTCACAATTCCAAGCTTTTAATATTATTTCTATTCCTAGAATATGCAATGTTTTTGCTGATACATTAATAAATTTTGATGCTAGGTTCTCACCATTAAGGGATGGATTTTCTATTGAAATTATTTATAGGTCATATGTTCTTGATAATATTACTATTTTTCACATTTTTGATGATGACCAACAGATCCTAGACTTTATGTTGAATGCTGATGTATTCAAGAATGCAACTATTGATGAAGATGAGCACAAGAAAGCTTTGTAGGATTCAAATCAAGCAAGAAAAGGAAACCCCATGCCCAAGTGTGTGGCATCATTAAAAAATTGTATGACCTACAAAATTTCTTCAAGGGACCAATCAATGCAAAGGCTCATAGCTCCACTCTATCACACAAATAGGTAAATATTGGCTTTGAAGAAGATCCAAAGTTTGTGAATCTCGATACTTGTAGTACACCTCAAGAGAAGAAAGATTTTATCTACCTATTTAAGCAGTACCGAGATGTTTTCACGTCAACATACAATGATTTTAAGACTTACGACACGTGATTAATCCAGCATGTGATTCTTATAAATGAAGGGCCCAAGAATTTTTAGAAAAACTAAGGAAATTTCATCGTACTCTTGACCTCCTCATGCAAAAAGAGTTAAGAAAATTACTGGATGCTCCAATCATATTTAAAGTACATCATTCAATGTTGGTTTCCAATTTGGTTCTGGTAAGGACAAAGTCCGAGGAGATACATTTGTGCGTCGATTTTTGCAATCTCAATCACACATTAGACAAAGATAATTATTCAGTGTCATCAATGGAGTGGATCTTACAAACAGTATCAGGGTGTAAAATGTTTTCATTGCTAGATAGTTTCTCAGGATACAATCAGGTATGGTGGTAGAATATGAAAGGAAAAAAACTACATTTAGAACCAATTGGGGTACATTTCCCTTCAAAAGAATGCCTTTTGGATAGGTTAACTAAGGTTCTAATTTTCAATGTGCTATGGACATCACATTTTGCAGTTTAATTGGATAGAGTGTTATGGTTTAGTTAAATTATGTATCAATGTTTTCGAAAAGGAGATATGATCACTTTAGTCATCTAAGGATTTTTTTGAGCGATGTTTCAAATATGGGATATCTCTTAATCCTAAGAATAAAATTTTTGTAGTGCTCGAGGGAATTTTATTGGGCCATATTATTGAAAAAAGTGGGGTTAAAGTGGACCCTGAATGGGCCAAAATGATCACTTAGATTCCCTTCCCGGTGAACAAGAAATCTTCGCAATCCTTCTTAGAGAAAATCAATTTCCTTCACAATTTCATCTTAGTCTATTCACAGATAGTCAAATGATGCAAGAGATGATAAAAAAGGATGTGACCTATAAGTGGGATAAAAGGGACAAGGATTACTTTACTTGTCTTAGGAAACCAATAAAGAAAGATCCAACACTATATAATTCAAACTTCGGCAAATATATCCTATTGTAAACTTTTTCTTTTGATACTTCTCTTGTTGTCATTCTTAAGAAAAAGGATGACCAAGATAATGAATGAACTATACCATTCATGAGTGTTGTCTTGCAAGGACCTAAACTAAATTACCCTTCCATTGATAAACAAGCCTATGTAGTGTACAAGGAAGTAAAAACTTCATTACTTATCTTTAAAAAATCATGTTATCATCTTTATGCCTCACCCAACTGTTATATTATTGTTTTTTCAACAAGAGGTGGGTGAAGTAAGAGTGAAATGGATGAAAAACTTTCTAGATAATGATATTGAGTTAAATCCAATTCACATAATAAAGGGCCATGGTTTATGCCATCTAGTAGTAGAAGCAACAAGTTCACCATAAGATGACTCTTCTAGATGGGAGCAAGAAATGGAAATGTATAACATCAGACAAGTTACCCCCATTGATGCATCCACCTCTTGGTACAGAGATGTGCAATAATATCTTGAGCATGGTACCCTTCCCTCTCATTTATTGGAAAGACAAAAGAGGGCTACTGGACTTAAATCTCTATCATATCAGTTGGTACACGGAGTTCTTTTCAGGAAGCACCATAATGGGATCCTACTTAAATGTATAGAAGCACCTAATTTAGAAATGGTATTGCATGACCTCCACGACGGACTAGCTAGAGGGAATTTCACAAGTGACACTACTGCAGACATGATTATGTGGTCTGATTTATATTCACCCACACTCTTCAAGGATGCTCATGCTCATGCCTAGAAATTCCCAGTTTGTTAAAAATATGATGGCAGAGATAAGAAGTCAGTTGCCCCATTGCAACCTATTGCTATTGAAGAACCTTCCAACACTGGGGATTGGACGTTGGTGAAAAAATTCCACACTCATCGAAGCAACACCACTACATCCTCACTGATACTGACCTATTTGAGCATAGTTACAACACTTTCACGTGTTGTAATTCTTTTCTGTTGTCTTTTAATTCTTGTGAATAAGCCTTATGTAAAAGTGTGTATTTGGTACCAATGCATGTCTAAAAATGGAAAAGGGCCTTGTGACACTACAACATTTGAATAACCTTTAGTCCTTGTTTTTTGTCTTCGTTCATAGTACCTTTTGGTCCATGATGTTTTGATGGAAAATACGATCCTTACGTAAGGAGAGATTTGTGTAGAACCATGATATTCGTGTTGGGTTGTGTTATATTCTTTCCATGACTAGCCCATGTAGTTAACTGGGGGATTACAGGTGTTAGTGTCAGTATATGCATACTTCCATCAGGGATCAAATCTGCTCTTTGCATTTTCATTTTAGGTGTCTCATACTAAATTTTTGATCATTCTAGTAGGTCATGCCATATGGTCCACTGATGGTTGTCTTCTTCTCAAAAAATCAAATTTTCCCTCATGAAGTACATTTGCTGACCCATATCCATGTTGCATGCAGTTATGTTTTCAGTTATGTTATTTTTAGAGTCAAGGCAGTTATGTTTCCATTAGATCTTAGGGTTCATTTCCAAGGTAAAAAGCATAGTTTTAGTGTAAATAAAGGACAGAAAAGGTATGAGGAAGACCAATAAACAAAGAGTGATTGGTAGCAATTCATGGTTATTGTACAAATTTCTTATTTCACTGATGCAATTTTCATCTCAAAAACATGTTTTTGATGTAATTCAAGTCATTTTATGTAATAATTGTTCCCACAAGCATTTCTCCTTCCTACAAGAAATGAGCCATTGAAGAAATCAGCTCAATCAAAGCATCATTCACTTGAAAAGAGGCAAAGAAAGAGAAGTATCAGACAGAGATTTGAAAACAAAATAAAAAGTTCCAAACAAACATTATAAAGCGGGTTTTTCTAAGAAAAAATCAAACTCATCCTCTATATAAGATGCATTTTTCAAACTACATTAGTTCTTTTGCACCCTAAGCTCTCCTTGGAAAAGAGGAAATTGAGTGACGGTTTGAAAAAATTAGAAAGGCGCGTTTGTTGAGGATGTTGCGCGCTGGTTAGAGTCGCTGCGTGCCTGTACAGTGAAGGGCGTGTTTGCGCGATTGAGCTAGAGGAAAATTTCAACGGTGCTGCGCGCCTGTGTAGTGAAGGGCGTGTTCGCTGAGGACAATGTACGCTGGAACTTGGTGCTGCGTGTTTGGATAGAAGAGCTTGGCAAACCCTAGCACCAAAACACAATTTCCTTGATTTTCTCAAGCCACAAAAGCTTCAAGTACCTACATACAAAAAGTAAGTGGCCCGATATCTCCTTTTGTCCATTAATTAAGCAAATTGGCACCCTAAATTTTGAAACCCTAGCAAAGCTCTCTTGTATGTTTCCAAAATGACCTATTTGAGCAAAGTTACAACACTTCATAGACTTTGTCACCTTCCAATCATCTTGACTATATTTCACTCCACCTCCTCACTGTTTCACTCACTTTAAGATATATATTATTCCCTCAAATTTTCACCTAAAAAGCATGGCAGAAGACAATAGTTCAGAAGAAGGGGAAAGACAGCCAAGGAGGCCAACCAAGAAAGGAGGGAGAATTATTAGATTTGAACCCACTAATACTACAAAACTTATGGCATCACCACTTGTAGTATCATGTTTCAAGTACATGGGTTGTTTTGAGTTTTGCCAAAGGGTTGAAAGGGTGAATTTTCATCAGTAGTTAACCAAGAAGTTCATCCTCAATTTGCAAAACAACCAGGTCACTTTAGTGGGGTCACATTCACTATATCTCCTACCATCATATCACAGGTCACTGGAATTCCAAATGCAGGAGAGAAATGGTTCAAGCAAAGAAATCTGCATCATATTTTTTATGAGCCATATCTTAAGACAAGGTTCAAAAATCATAAGAAAAGAATTTTCCCTTTCTCTTATCTTTTGGACAAATATGTGCCATTAATCAACATCATCATGAGGTATTTCACATGTGAGGGCAGGTTTTCTAGACTATACTCATATCATATCAGGCTTCTCATGCACTTTACCATGGTAAGAATGCTCAGTTTTCCATATTACCTTTTCAGAATTATTAACAAGATGACGCATATTTCTCAGAAAAGGGATCCAACTCATTATATGCATAGTATTTTCCATCATTCTCTTACAAAAATGATATTCCTCCATCACTTAGATCAACTAGGCATTGCTTGGGAGACCTTCATAGCTAATGAAATATTGAATGAACCACCTACTCAACCAACTCTCTGCATTCCTCCGTCATCCTCCACTCATCCATTTACTTCTTCTCATTCACCACAACTTACTTATCACTTGTCCTCAATAGATCATTCTTCACCAGCTACCTCCACACCATCTACATCACCATTTCATGTAGCCATTCATTCACCCAATAGAGATGATGACAGTGATGAGGAACATGAAGAGCATGATGGCAGTAAGGGACATGATGTCCACACTGAGCATGGTCAGAGAAGTATACCACAGAGGAACAATTTGCAGTCATTTGCTTTCACTTATTAGAGGGGAAAGAGGCAGGTGTTTACCCCACGGAAAATGGGAGGGTCCTTGCCTTCGTCATCAGCATTATAGGTTAAAGGAAAAGAAAAAATTGTAGAGGAAGCAGGGGTTAAACAATAACATGAATAACATGACATTGAAAAGGAGTTTATCCTTGAGAGCAAAGGATGCCAAAATCAGGGAGCTTGAGGTCAATTTACAAAGATCCCAATATGTTATCTCCTTTTATGAGCAAGAGAATAAGCAACTATAGGTTAAGCAGGAGTTGATGCAATCCAAGTACATCAAGGCAAAGAGGGAGGTTGAGAAAGCCAAGTTTCATCTTGATGATGCTGATGGAGATTATGGAGATCCGGATGCTGAACATCGACAAAGAAAAAGGCTAAGAACAAGAGGATTGAAAAAATCCTTAGAGCTTGAAAGACAAAAAGAGGAAGAATTGGAGGAGAAGCTTACTCTAAATGAGCAATTGGTCAAGGAAATAGCTGAGAACAGACAGTCTTGGCTTGAGAAAGTGGACACACACTTGGAGACCCTATTGAACAAAGAAAACAGAGATGTTGAGTTACAAAGGAATATGGCCAAGTATTATGCAAGGAGAAACCAAGTGGCAAGTAGTAAGCTCAAAAGAGCTCACGAGAAAATTGACAATTGACCAAGCAAGAGGAGAAGAGGAGACTTAACATACTTGCTAAGGCATCCCTCCATGCCTCTAACCTTTGAGCAGTCATAAAGCCACATATTTTGGCATGTTGGACCATTTTTGAGCTTGAAGGAAGTTGTTGTGTTTTTCAATCCAGTTTTTGCATAGCCATGGAAGGAAAATGCACAGCGCCTTGGGCGCTAAACTCTTTTTTGGGGCATCCATTGAGGAAATGGTTAGCATTTTTGGATTCACAATGATGAGTACATGCACCCTGTGCATTTTCTAAGGTTTTGAAGTAGAACTGGTTGACCAAGAGGGCCAAAAACCCTCAAACAATGACCTTTCTGCCCTCTTTTTGGCCTGGGCGCTGCGTGTTGAGCAGTGTTTGGATAATTGACTTGTGATAGGGCAAATGAACTCCAAATGAAAAAATTCAAGATGTTCTAGAAATTAGACTTGAAGAGATTTCCAACAAGCTATTTTGGGCCCAATTTGTACACCAGTAAGGCACTCAAAAGTCCACTTGAAGATGAAGGGCGCGCCTTGCATTGGTGTTGCGCGTTTGCCACTTTTTCACTGTTTTGTCCTAGTTTTCACTTTCACCTTGGAAAATCATGATTTTATCCATGTAAATGATGAGTTTAATGTAATTATCATGTTTCTAGTACTTACTAGGGTAAATACATTAGGTAAATTAAGTTCATGAGGTATAATGAATCATTTTCTTGGATTAGGGTTGAGTCACTTTGACCACCCTATTTTGTTGTTAACAATTCATATTTTCTTAGAAACAAATCTTCATATCATGGATTTGACTCCTTGAGCTTAGGTTAAGTTGTTTGAGGTCTATATGATGCTTTTCCTCAATCATTGTAGGGGTTGGACTCAATGGGATGCTTATGCTTTGATAAAATATCATTTTGTATCAGTTACAGGAGGAGATTAATGAGAAATTGCAGCTATTTCTTTGGGATCCATGTGGTATGATGCTTAGTTCAGTTTTTATTATTTTTTCATGTGTTAAAATGTATTGTTAACTCAATTTCATCATTTCATACTCATATGTGAATGTATACAAGTTTGAAAGGCATAATCTATAACTTTTATGCTCTGTTTTGGGTAGACATTTCACAGTCTATGTTTTCTTTAGTTTAGGAAGAATCCATGAGGTTTACATGCTCTTCCTATCTCCTCACTTGTCTTTTCACCCCATCCATTAAAAATTAAGGTTCTGATTATTGTGTCTACCTTGCCCCATTGAAAACCCTGCAGTTTTGACCTAATTTCCTTGCCCTAACTATTTGGCTCCTCCTGATCCAACAAAACCCTTCAAAATCAAATCAAACCTTGTGATACTATACCTAGCCTAATATGAGTTTCTATATCCAGTCAATTTGGCTGAGACCCTTACAGAGAGATCCCTCCCCTGGCCTAGTAGGGCTAGCTACTTGGCTAAGTGTGGTTTGTGGTTACCCTAGCATTGCCTTCCTTCAGCTTGAGGTTCAATCTAGGTGCTAACATAGTGGCGACCATACTGGGGAAATGAAAGATCAGAAATTAATCACCCCAGTAACATTCTTAAGCTTGTGGATAATGAGTTTTAGAATTTAATCATAAGCTGAATTGAAAAGTTGTAAAGCAATATCTTAATTTTCAAAATTAGACATACTGGCTTCCCAAAAGTACACTAGATCCAATCCAAATTTGAATCCTCTGACCATTGTTAGTGATCCTCATAAAATTTGGCAAAAATCTAAGAAAGTTGCAAATAAATCTAATACATTGAGTTTGATATTAATTTTGAGCAGAGTTTATTTTGTTAGCACCTAAATCTGCCTTAGGCTGAAGGAAGGAAAAATTCAGGGTAACCACAAACCACGCTCAGTCTGGTAGCTAGCCCTACCAAAAAAGGAGAGGGCTCTCTCCGAGTCACGCTTAGTGAATAGATACACAATATGGTCTGAGATGACTTGCAGCAAAATGTTGATTTTAGGCTAGTAAATGAATATGAAAACAAGAAGCAAGTTTTTATAAATGTCTGAGTTTCTGGGATGTATGGCACCAATGAATAGCAATGAGCAGAGAATTTAACACAAAGGCACATATTACTTCATGAGGCAAGACAGGCGTAAAGTCTAGCAATTAAATTTGAAATAAATCGGAATGGAAAGATTAATTAGGAGGGTGAAACGAGCATAAAGACATGAATCCTTTTCAATAGAAGAAGAACACTGAACATGAAACTTTCCCATAGGCAGAGCAAGAAACATGAATTCTACCTTGTCTTACTTAGAAAATTTCACTGAAAATGAATATGAATGAACTGTGAAACATAACGAAATACATATGAAAC
>APFE030047860.1:106489-128187 GCA_000404065.3 Pinus taeda
TGTAGTCCCCATATTGTTATTATTGTGCCCCATAGAAGCCCACTATTGTTATTATTGTGCCCTTACATTATTATTGTTTTTGAGAAAAGTAGTGTCCATTCAAATCTACTAGTCCCACTAAGACGGGTAGCTATCGTAGAAACAAACAATTTAAAGTAACTTGTGTTTTCATTTATGAGAGATAGATGAGAGAGAAGCAGACAGCATCAACCTCAGTCTTTCTCTTGGCTCCTTGCTTGTTTCCTCTCTCCCTTGATAGAGCTTTTGCCACTCCTTTCTCACTTGTCCCGCTTCAAAGAACACCTGTAGAGTCAAGGCAGCAAAATACCATCAAAGCATAGAGAACTATAACCATAAACAATGTAGAATCAGATGTAGATTAACCATACAAATGCATACACAAATACAAGATTCATAAATATACAAGTATATGGAGGAAAACTCAAATAGATTTATTGATAGAGGTAGTAGAAGAGAGGATTACAACCCAATTGTCTCATCCAGCGCCATCCTCCCAGCATGAAATCCCCCTTCACCTCATGAAAAGCTAGATCACCCAACAATACAATGTCTCAAAGAGAAACCAACAACACTTCCTTACAAATTACAAAATTCCAACGTGTGGATCTCTAGGATGAGGGATCCATATATAGATATTTATAGGGGGGTGATTCAGTTTTTGGGATTTTGATTAGTGTCATTTCACTGATAGTTCTTGGTTCCACTTGGAGATTTCATGATCTCTTACTCATCCCTGGGCGAATTCAGAGAGGCAAGTGTCACATGAGTAGTTTCTAGAAGATTCTCTAGGTTTCCACCTAGCAAACTGCCTCTACCAGTTGTCTTCTCTCGCTCATCGCACCCTACAGAAGGGCTTTTCAGCATGCATTGCACCCTTTGTGTGTCACAGGTGAGATGCATCACACCCTTAGCACTGAGCAGTCTGTATGGTCCAGTTTTGACCAGTTTTGAGTATTTTTTCAGGGAGAACTTCTGGGAAATGATGTAATCGGTTGACCTTGATCCTTTAGGGTATGAAACAACACTTCTAGGGGTGTATAAGCCCTTGGTTTATGGACATATTTAATTGGGGTTTCAGTTCCCAAATATGTCTATAACAATTATTGTTATGTCGACTCTGATTATATTATGACCCCTTAGACTCCTATATATAGAAAGGAGGTCTTGTCATTTGTAGCATCCAAGAATTGTTCATTTGTGTAATGTAAGGGAGGTTGCCCCCTTAAAGAGGCTGATTTCTAAGGCGTTCATCTATCTTTTCTATCTTTTTGCGAGCTAGTTTCATAAAAAATTTGCGTTTGAGCACACTTTAGCTGCGGTGTTGATGCAAAAGAAGGATCAGGTGGAGCAACCCATTACATTTTTCAGTCAGACTATCAGAGATGCTGCTCTTTCCTATAACATCATTGAGAAACAAGCTTTGGATCTTATAAATGCATTGAATGATTTTCGAGTTTACATTCTGCATTTGCATACCATAGCATATGTTCCCAATGTGATTGTCAAAGATGTCCTCATGCAAATTGATCTGTAAGGAAGAAGAGGTAAGTGGATAACAACAATGTTAGAATATGATCTTGAGATTAAGCCCCCAAAACTAATCAAAGGTCAAGGCTTGGAAAAACTCATGGCTAAGTCGAATCTTCATGCTTTGGACATAAATCTTATTGCAATAATGTCAGATGACAAAGATGGTGGCACATTCATTCATGTATCAGAGATGTTTCTCAACTCACCTCGGTATTTCGATATGGTATATATTCTTCAGCATCTTTCTCCTCCTCTTGGAATGTTGAAAGGTAAAGGTAGATCACTACAACTGAAGTCTACAAAATTCTGCATTTTAGACAGTGCTCTCTATTGGAAAGATCTGGGAGGGGTTCTTCTTAATTGTTTGGTTGAAAATGAAGCTCAGCAGGTAATGAATGATTTTCATAGAGGAGATTGTGGGGGTCACTTTTTTTGGAAAAACACAACTAATAAAATATTGAGAGCAGGGTATTATTGGCTACCTTTATTTTCATATTTATATAAGACAATCATGAGCTGCCATGAATGTCAATTTTTTGAGGGAAAAAGGAAATCGCTTCCTCTTCCTTTGAAGCCAGTTATAGTTAATGCACCATTCCAGCAGTGGGGGCTTGATTTCATAGGGGAAATTCTTCCTACATCATCAGCACAACACGTATGGATTTTGATAGCTATCGATTACTTCACCAAATGGATCGAAGCCATTCCGACAAGGCAAGCTACGGAAACGGTAATCATTCAGTTTTTAGAGTCCAATATCTTGTCTCGTTTTGATTGCCCTCACAAGATTATTACAGATAATGCAACAACATTTAAGTCAAAGAAAATGGTTGAGTTTTGCAACAAACACAACATCACATTGGGTCATTCCACGACATAGTATCCATAGGGCAATGGACTAGTTGAGTCTTCAAATAAATTCTTGGTAAACATTATTAAGAAGATGTTGCAGGCAAACAAAAAAATTGGCATCCAAAGCTTGTCAATGCTTTGTGGGCTGATAGAGTGAGTAGTAAGAAATCAATAGGTATGTCACCTTTTGAATTGGTGTATGGTACTGATACGGTGTTTTCTACATCCCTTGCAGTCTCGGTCATGAGATTATTGCAAGAAGCTAGCAGTGAAGAAGATGATATTCAGTGCCAGATCAATCAAATGATTCACCTTCAACAAACAAGGGAAGAGGTTTCTCAAAATACTTTCTAGCTGCAAGAGAAGATAAAGAAAATTTATGACCACAAGACCAAGGAAGAAAAGTTTCAACTCGAAGATGTAGTGTTGCAATGGAATGCACAAAATGAAGAGAAGGGAAACATGGTAAGTTTGACAATCTGTGGAAAGGACCTTATAACATCTTAGCCTATTGAGGATAGAATGCATTTTTATTAAAGAAAATAGATGGTCAAGAATGCTTATGAGGACCAGTGAATGGTAGGCTCCTGAAACACTATTATTTCTGATGCAGCTTGCTGAAGTTGTTTCACTGTTATTGTATATACTAGTTTACTTTCCTCCAAGATTTGAAGTACAATATCAATTGAGCTTGGGGCCCAAAGTGACGGCTATAAATCTTAGATGCTTTGTGTTGTTTTTAGTTTGTTTTTGCGTCAGCCTAGAGTCAGTTTTGAGTTAGTTTTTAGTTTGTATCGAGTCATTTTTCAAAAATTTTAAAAAGTTTTTAGTCTTTCATTTGTTTGAGCGTATGGTCCCAATCAACTAGGAACTTGGTATACGGTGTTCTTGACACCTCCAAGGAGCTGCCATCCCAAATAAGGCCAATGTTAGTGTTAGTATATGCATACTTCCATCAGGGATCAAATCTGCTCTTTGCATTTTCATTTTAGGTGTCTCATACTGAATTTTTTATCATTCCACTAGGTCATGCCAAAATGGTCTAGTGATGGTTGCCTTCTTCTCAGAAAATCAGATTTTCCCTCATGAAGTACATTTTCTGACCCATCTCCATGTTGCATTCAGTTATGGTTTCAGTTATGTTATTTTTAGAGTTGAGGCAGTCATGTTTCCATTACGTCTTAAGGTTCATTTCCAAGGTCAAAAGCATAGTTTCAGTGTAAATAAAGGGCAGCAAAGGTATGACGAAGACCAATAAACAAAGAGTGATTGATAGTAATTCATGGTTATTGTACAAAGTTCTTATTTCACTGATGTAATTTTCATCTCAAAAACATGTTTTTGAGATGAAAACAGAGTATTTTAGTTTGTTCATATTTTTGATGTAATTCAAGTCATTTTATATAATAATTGTTCCCATAAGTTGCCCAATCATTTCTCCTTGTTGCAAGAAATGATCCACTAAAGAAATTAGATCAATCAAAACATCATCCACATGAAAAGAGACAAAGAAAGAGAAGCATCAGACAAAGATTTGAAAACAAAATAAAAAGCTTCGAACAAACATTATAAAGTGGGTATTTCTAAGAAAACATCGAACTCATCCTCTATATAAGATTTCAAAAGCATCTTTCAAACTTCATTAGTTCTTTTTCACCCTAAGATCTCCTTGGCAAAGAGGAAATTGAGTGAAGGTTTGAAAAAATCATAAGGGCACATTTGTTGAGGACACTGTGCGCTGGGTAGAGTCGTTGCATACCTGTGCAGTGAAGGGCACGTTTGACTGACCAAGCTAGAGTAAATTTCAATGGTGCTGCACGCCTATGCAGTGAAGGGCACGTTTGCTGAGGATGTTGCACATTTCGCTAGAGGAGCCTGGCAAACCCTAAGAGCGCTAAAACATGATTTCCTTCATTTTCTCAAGCCACAAAAGCCACAAGTACCTACATACAACAATTAAGTGGCCCGATATCTCTTTTTCTACATCAATTAAGCAAATTGGAACCCTAAATTTTGAAACCCTATCAAAGCCCTCTTGTATGTTTCCAAAATCACCTATGTGATCAAAGTTACATCACTTCATAGACTTTGTCACCTTCCAATCACCCAGACTATATTTCACTCCACCTCCTCACTGTTTCACTCACCTTGAAATATATATTAGTCCCTCACGTTTTCACCTAAAAAGCATGGGAGAAGACAATAGTTCAGAAGAAGGGGAAAGACAGCCAAGGAGGCCAACCAAGAAAGGAGGGAGAATTATCAGATTTTAACCCACTGATACTACATAACTTATGGCATCACCACTTGTAGTATCATGATTCAAGTACATGGGTTTTTTTGAGTTTTTCCAAAGGGTTGAAAGGGTGAATTTTCATCAGAATTTAACCAAGTAGTTCATCCTCAATTTTCAAAACAACCTGGTCACTTTAGCTGGGGTCACATTCACTATATCTCCTACCATCATATCACAGGCCACTGGAATTCCAAATGCAAGAGAGAAATGGTTCAAGCAAATAAATTTGCATCATAGTTTTTATGATCCATATCTTAAGACAAGGTTAAAAAATGATAAGAAAATAATTTTCCCTTTCTCTTATCTTTTGGACAAGTATGTGCCATTAATGAAGATCATCATGAGGTATTTCACATGTGAGGGCAAGTTTCCTAGACTATACTCATGTCATATCAGGCTTCTCATGCACTTTACCAGGGTAAGAATGCTCAGTTTTCCATATTACCTTTTAAGAAGTATTGAAAAGATGACATATATTGCTCAGAAAAGGGATCTAGCTCATCAGATGCATAGTATTTTCCATCATTCTCTTATCAAAATGATAGCCCTCCATCACTTAAATCAGCTAGGCATTACTTGGGAGACCTTCATAGCTAATAAAATATTCAATGGACCACCTACTCAGCCAGCTCCCCGCATTCCTCCATCATCCTCCACTCATCCATTTACTTCTTCTCATTCACCAAGGCTTACTTATCACTCATCCTCAACAGATCATTCTTCACTAGCCACCTCCACACCATCTACATCACAATTTCATGTAGCCATTCATTCACCCAATAGAGATGATGATAGTGATGAGGAACATGATGAGCATGATGGCAGTAAGGGACATGATGTACACACTGAGCATGGTCAGAGCAGTATGTTGTACCTCTGAGATAGTAGTAGGTCAGCTACCAATGCCAGAGCATCTAAAATAATTGTTTTTGGGTTTTTGGTTTTAGTTTTGAGAGACCAATGAATGAAGACAGGTTTAGAATTGAAATACCTAATCCTTTGGATAATATTAATATCTCAACAAAGGGTTGCTATAAGGCTTTACACAGTGATATAGTGGAGAGAAGAAGATAGAAAATAATATGATTATCACAGTTTCTAGATTGTAAAACAAAATAATCATAAGTATGAAGACCTTCTAAACTATGTTCGAAAGATTAGAGGGGATTAGCAAAACAGGCAGTTCATTAATCCATTCTCTTAATAGATGATCACTTCAGGAGCTTATAGGAATAAATTGAGACACAATTGTTCCTACCTAGATATCTCTACATGATGATTGAAAACTGGAAAAACTTATAGGATAACACAAACCGTGTGAAACCAAATTCAGAATCCTCTGCTTTGTATTAAGGTTCCAGAAAGACTGAGTACAACAAGTGTCTACAAAAGCTTCATTAAAAGGTGCAACTAGGTTCAAAGTAGAATGAATAGTCACAACTTAAACAAGTAATGAATAATGAACCTTGAACATTGAACCAATAATAACTCGAGAAGAGAGTTATGTATACAATAATGAAACTAAGGAAATATCCTAAAAACTGATTAAGATTTATTCTAGGAAAGGAAATATCTTCATACAAGAAGATGGGGGCAGCTATTGAACTGCTTCTTGCTGTCCCTTTTATTCAGGTTGAGCTGGCTTTGTTTGTTCAATATCTTGCCCTTTAAGTCGCTTGATCGTTTGTATCCTTCACACTGGTTAATTCCTTCATTTGATCTTTCATTTGATACTCTTTAAACTCTGTAAATATCCTTTTAACCCTGCGGAGTAACCTTTACTGTGCATTTTTGGTTTTTTTTACTGTGTTTTTCAACAATAAAATCTTCATATTTGTCTTCAAACTATATGCAGGCTTTTTCTTTGTAAGCCTGGAAACAAGGGTTTTTACCTACAAAACACAGAAATGGTTAAGAAAAACATAGGTGACAGAGGAGGACATCAATGGCTTTATTGAGTTTGAAAGGATATTGGAAGGAGTCCAGAGGGTATCAGAAGGTAAAACCATGGCTTAATTGGTCACAAAGGCTTATGGAGGGTTCACTGTGAAAACAGGCGAAACAAAGGCAAAATGGTGATTTTTGCGTTTAAACTGAAAAACGGCTTTCTTTTTGAAATATGGGGCAAAGTGAACAGTGGTTGCAGGAGATGGTTTTGGTTTTCATCGCACTGCTTTATGAGGCAGAGGTGGTTTTGGGGAGGAGTCTCCTGATGCAATCTGAGCCTGACACATAGAAAAGGGAGGTCAGTGGAATACCACTTTTTGGGCGGGTAATGCTCGGTCAAAGAGACAACTCGAAAATGCTAAGGATCAATAGATTTCAATGGATTTGATTGAATGGTGGTGGAGTAAAAGAGTAGCGTGGAGGGTCCCAATGACTAATTATGGTGTAAATGGCTTTATTTTTTGGTTAAAACTGAGATTAGCGGGGCTCTTTGTTTAAATCATAAAAAAAATTTAACAAAGAAATCCTTCGCAAAACATGGTAAGGTGGACTTGAAAAAATATGAACTCGGGCGGATAAATGTCATTAGGTCTGGGTTCATCACATATTGCAATCAGAGTTTAGCGAAGGAAGGCCCATCGCAAAGGAATGTGATAGAGGCCGAACGCAATATGAAAATAAAACATGGATAATCCTGCGTCAGGTCCGGGCTCCCATCGCATATCAGAGATCACAATGGCGGAGGGTTATTGCTTTAGCCGAGACATGCGATGCGGGCGTATATGAAATGGGTATGAATTATGATATATATCTGTGTTAGGTCCAGGTTCATCACGCATCGCATATCGCAATGGAGGAGGGTTATTGTTTCAGTGGGACTTGCGATGAGGGGCAGATGCGATATCACAATGGATTATGATATATATTTCATCGTGTCCATGCCCATCGCAATCGCATATCGCAATGCAGGGAGAGTGCATGCACATTGTAAAGGCTTGTGATCCACCGATGTCATGTTTTATTAAATACATAGTTTTATTATAAAAATTATGGTTTCGGGATATTTTATTAAAGGGAATTAATATATACACGACAAGGAAATTTTAGGGGTTTAATACTATAAGTTAGTGTTAATATGAAACATGAGCGGAAAGGGGAAAAAGACTAAGCATAATTCTTTTTAATAAGTTATTTGCTAGCACAAATATTATATATATATATATAATAATATTCTATATATATATATATATATATAATATTATATTATATAAATATAATAGATTATAGAATATATATACTTTGGGCTTAGACAAATTTTTGTGGGTTTTTGGGTAGAAGGGGATTTAGCATGGGTTTTTCACTTTTCCTAGGCAAAAGGATTTTAACCTTAGGAAAAGGGGTTTTTATGGAAAAGGAATGAATATGAACTGTATGAAGGTGGGAAGGGGAAATTAGTAAATATATGGATTAATAAGGATAAGGGAAGTTAATTAATTTATCTTGTAGACCTTCATTTGCTTTGTGTAATTGCCTCATGGACATAGAAACATATTGTAAAACATGATAAATGTATTTTGTCCAATCAATCATCAAACTTCTACAAACATTCTTCTACTTACCCTTTGCTTATCCTATCATTTTTTCTTCACTTAATGGGTGCATTTAAGCTAGCAAACCCTTTTCCTTTCTTTTTATTTTACAAAAGAAAACTATCTAATTCTAACTTTATAACATCCAAGGGCTCAGATCAAACTAATGAGCACCTTATTATTCTCTACCTAACTACTGATCTGCCAAGATTAAACAGTTTGGCCAGATCTTTATTCTCTAACTATAACATCAAATTTAAAGCATGAAGTAGTCAAGATTAAACTATTTCACTGTAATGGGTTGTGGCATTTATGACAAGCTGCACACTACCATTATTTTGCAGAAAAATAGTAGTGGCATTTGGACTTGCTCACTTTCAGAGTTTATTTGCTTTCTTTTCTTTCTGACCTACCATTTTTTATTTTTGCCTTGATTTTTTTAGGGCATCTAACCTAAAATTTTCTTTGATATGGACATCATCATCAATATATTTTTTCAAAAACATTTTATTCACTATTGTTATGTCCATATCCTAACTTAACATTTTTTCAAATATTCTATCTTATCAAAACCAAAAAATGCTACAACATTGGCTCCATGTGGGGACTGCTTTCTCTTGTAGAATGTAGAGAACTTGCAGATCCATGTGCCTTCTCCTCAGGCTATGGAGTCCTTCTTGTAAGAAAAATCACACTGACATCTTGAAAAGTAAAAGAAAACCAGAGTATTTACAATGTAAACTATTTCAACTTCTTAGTACTTAATGTAATGTTTGAGAAACCTTTCATTTACAAGATAAGTGGAATATAGCCCCTCAAGATTCTGTAGCACAAAAGCGTTGTTACCCTTCACTTCAACAATTGCTAAATTTCCAAACCATAGATTGTCAAATTTGCCATGCTTTCATTTCTCTTCTCTCCTAGCATCCCATCTTAAAGCTAGATCACCTTCCTTAAAGTCCCTTTCCTAGGCTCTTCTGTCAAACAGGACCTTCATCTTATTCTAATATTTCTTCAATTTGTGTTGAACTTCATCTCCATTTTCATTAAGTTCAATAATCGGATTTATTCTTCTTGAAAAATCATCAGGTTCATCTATTGAATCTTGCAGGAATTTTAAAATAGGGAAGGCCAAATTGGTAGGGAAGATTGCATCTTTCCCGTAGACTAATTAAAATGGAGATTTTCCAGTTGATCTCTTTGGAGTAATTCTGTTTGCCCATACTACATAAATCAAATGTGAATCCCAGATCTTTTTATGATTAGCTAGAGTCTTTTTTATTACCTTTACCAGACTTTTGTTTGATGACTCTGTAAGGCCATTACCTTGACGGTAGTATGGAGTTGAATGATGTAATAGAATCTGATATTTCTGGGAAAATTAAATCAATTTAACAGTAGAAAAGGCTGTTGCATTATTAGTGACAATTTGAGTTGGGCAACTAAATCTAGATATGATATTCTCCTCAATAAACTTAATTACTACTGCATCAGTAGCATTTCTGAATGGAATTGCTTCCACCCATTTAGTAAAGTAATCTGTTGCAGTGAGGATCCATATATGTTGATTACTTGTAGTGGGGTGAATCTCTCCAACAAAATCTAATCCCCATTGAGAAAAAGGTGCTAAAACTATTGATGGAACAAGTGGAAGAGCTGCTAATTTTTGTTTACCAGCAAACATTTGACAGGGAACACAACCTCTAACCTTTGCCCCTACTTGTAAGAACAATGTGGGCCAATAAAATCCTCCCCTCAAAATCTTGTATGTTGTTTCTCTCCAAGCATAACGTCCCCCACAAAATCCTGTATGAAACTAATCAATGATTCTTTCAGTTTCTAATTCTATTAAACATAATGAAAAAGATTCAGTAGATATTTCCAGTATAAATTTGCATTTATAATGCAGTACTTGATTGATTTTAACTTGAGGGTTTTACACTGGGTTTTGAAGAATGATGCTGGACACTCAAAATAGATCAAGAAATTTACAATATCTTGATACTAGTTTGACAACAAGAAATTTTCATCAATGTGTATAGGACTGATCTGCTCTAAAGGAAAAGCTTCCTTTCTTTAGGAGGATGGGAGGGTTCTTGTGGATTCTCCCCTTCTGCAAGGACAGAAGGTTCTTGTGTATTCTTCCCTTGTATTTCTAAAAAATAATTGATTCCAAGTACTTTGCAGTTGGATTCAGCTAGAAGCTTGGCTAATCCTTGACCTTTTACTAGCTTGGCTGCCTTGATAGTTAGATCAAACTCCAGAATTTGAGTGATCCATCTACCTCTTTTCCCATTAGTGTCTGGTTGGGTTAGGACAATTTTTACAACACTATTAGGGACATAAGCAGTAATAGATGAGTGTAAGACATACATTCTGAATGATTTCAGGTCTTAAATAAGGGCATAGGCTTGCTTCTCAATGATGTCATACTTAAGCTCAGCATCTCTCATAACATTGTTGAAAAAGGCTATGGGTTGTTGAAAAAGGCTATGCATTAGAAAATACTAAATGGCTTAGTATAATTAGGGCTGGCTAAGGTGGGAGCTTCAGATATAGCCCTTTTTATTTGTTCAAATGCATGCCTAGAAGAGCGAATCCATTTGAATTCATGATTCTTTTGGAGCATGTCAGTTATATCTTTCACAATCTCTACATAATTTGGAATGAATCTCCTTAGAAAATTAATCTTGCCTAGAAAAGATTGAATCTCCTTATTGTTTCTAGGTAAGGTCAATGTTTCAATGACAGATACTCGTTTGGGGTCAATTATCACTCCCTCCTTTGAAATTATATGGCCCAGCATTTTTCCTTCTTTGATAGCAAACAAGGAATTCTTAGGGTTCAATGATATTCCAAATTTTCTACACATGTCAAAAACCTTCATCAAGTGCTTTAGATGTTTCTGATCAGATTTAGAAAAAACAATTATGTCATCAAGATAAATAACCACAAATTTATTTAGCTGACCCATGAAATCTATGTCAATAGCTCTCAGAAATGTTGCTCCAGCATTGGTTAAGCCAAATGGCATCCTAGCATACGTGAATGTACCCTAGGGTGTAATAAATGTTGTCTTCTCTCTGTCTGTTGTATCAACATTCACCTGATTGTAACCTGAAAAACCATCAAGCATAAAAAGTCTTTGTGCTCCTGAAACCATTTGAAGTAACTGATCCCTCTTAGGCAAAGGATAATTATCTTTTAATGATTCCTTGTTCAAATTTCTAAAATCCACACAGAGTCTTATTTCTCCATTTTTCTTTCTAACAGGAACTAGATTTGCAACCCAATTAGAATATCTAAGAGGGAGGATGATCTGAGCATATAGCATTTTCTTAATCTCCCTTTCTACAGTTGGTAGAAGGGCTGGGTTTATCCTTCTAAGTTTTTGTTGATAAGGTTTTGCTTTTGGCTTCAAAGGAATCTTATGCTGTATTAATGAAGTATCATAGGTCTTTAAATCAGCATAAGTCCAAGCAAAAACATTCTTATAATTTTGCAGTAACTTAAGATATTGAGCTTTGATCTCAGGGTCTAGAGATGCACATATTTTGATGTTTTTGATATCTTCATTAGTTCCAATGTTAATCTCTTCTATGTCATCTTCCGAAGAAATGGATTGAGGGTTTTAGAATACATCATTTTGATCAAATAATTTTTCTAAAGGAATGAGTCCTTTTGGAATACAATTATTAGATAATTGAATAATTTCATGATTAGTAATTTGGGTTTCAAAATCTGAAGTATCATTTCCATCTGTATTTTCATTTATTTCAGTTCTATCTTCATCAACTTGTATAAATGAAAAATCATCTATTACCTGCAGAAATGATTTCAAATGTTCGTCATCTTCGAATATTTGCCAATGTTTCAGATTATCTGGGATAGATGGCCTATATTTGACTTGTATCTGATAGAGTACATCATTATGATCAAGAATTTTAAAAGAGCTAGCAGAGACAGCTAAGGCATCTGCATGAATATTCTGATCTCTGGGAATATGAGTCAAATTAAAAGCATCAAAGAAGTTTTCAACTAAATCCCATACTTTATTTCGGTAGGACCTAAGTCTTGGGTGCTTGGTCTGGCAAACATTTTTTACTTGCTTAACAATAAGTTGAGAATCAGTAAACACACTTAAGTTTTGGAAATTTAATTTTTTGGCTAATTGCAATCCTAAAAGGAAAGATTCATATTTAGCCACATTATTTGTAACTTCAAAGTCTAATTTACATGATCAGGTTATACTTTCTTTTTCAGGTGAAATTAAAACTACTCCAGCTCTTGCCCCATCTTTCGTGCAAGAGCCATCAAAGAACAGTTTCCAAATATCGGTTTGGTTTGGTTCAGGACTTTCAACTACTTCTTCAATTTTCACTTGAGTTTTATGTTGGTTTGAAGTGAGTTAAAAACAACCAAATTCTTGATCTATTGCATAAATTGGATGGTTCCTTGGCTAGTCAGTCTTACAAATAGTATGTACAAATCTTACCTCTCTATATAATCTTAATTACTCTCCTCCATAAATAGGAATATTAGCATATGACATATCCATCTATAGAGTTCCCCCTAATTGGGCACAACAAGACCTAGAAAGGAGCATTCCAAACTTGGGAGGGATATCTGTGACAACAATATCAGGTACTACACTTTTCACTGGAATTTGGGCAAGGGTAACCACAAGATCCTTGATCAATCCTAAACAGGGCACCCTTTTAGAATCAAAGGTGTATAGGTCATGGTAGGATTTAGTTATGTTGAGTTTCAAATGGTCCATGATAGATTTTGGCATAAGGTTGTGTGATGCTCCTGAATCAAGCATACAATTATACAACATGGAATCATTTGTTTTAAGAGTTACATATATAGGAGGCACTATCTCATCTATCATGTTTGAACTAGGGCAAAAAACTATTGCTAGTTTTTCATCTTGCAGACTTATGACATCACCTTCAACATCAATCGAGGTATTTTGTATCCATTTTGTGACTTGGTTTTTGTAACTAGTGTTTTTAGAAAGTTTTGACAGTGGAATTGGGATCTTAACCCTCTCTAATTCTTTTTCAACATTAAATGTAGTCAAAATGTTTTTACTAGTTTGGGTAGTATCAATTGACTGATGTAAGGGCTGAATAAGAGTTGTTTGAGCTTCAATAGTTTTGGTACGTGGTTCACTTACTGGAGTTTCCTTTGGAGGTCTCCCAGGACTAGGCCTAGGCCTAATATCATACCTCTTGTTTAATTTTACAATTAAAAATTCAGAGAAAGCATGATATTTAGAGACCTGTGAAGCTTGCTGATCTTCTTGAACCTGATTTTGTTGTGAGAGAGGAATGATGATTGTTTGATTAGAAGAAGAATCCATACTATTAATATCTTCAATAATTGTCATAGTATTATCATCAGGTTGTTGGTCATCTATCAATAGAGGAGTAGGAACCTGTTGATCATTGCCAGGTCTCTGAAGAATTTGTAGTGGTGGATTTCTTTTATACTGACCTTGATTTTGGTTTTGGGGTCTAGTCACTATTTGTTGTATTGTCCTAGGTTGGGTCTCAATCTTTGAAATCCTATTTGATAGGTTTCTAAGAAGAGATGTTATTTCATCTATTTTTGAGCCTTTTGATTCAGTCTTAGAGGAACTAGAGGCTTCTTGAACATATTTGAGTTTTCTTTGGGCGTTTTCTTCCTTAAGTTTTAAAGAAGTTGAGGCTGCCCTATTTGCTTCTACTTCTATAGAATTTGTTTGCATATCTTCAAGAGTTCTTGAAGTTCTGTCTCGTATCATAACAACAAACTCATCATCAAAAGCTTTAGAAAATCTAGACTTGGCTGCTACTACAGGGGGCTTACAATCAGCAAGCATTTTGTGATAGGGTTTACTGAATCTTTTGATAAAATCTGATACTGGTTCACAGAAGTTCCTTTTAAGCTCTTCAAATTCTGCGAGGAAGTAAAGAGGATCCTTTTTCACACCCCATTGGTTTTTAAATATGGTTGTAAACTATTCCCAATTTCTAATAAAAGCTGTTGGTAACTGCCTAAACCAAATTCTCACATTTCCTTCAAGTGACTGTACAAACAATCTCATATAAACATTTTATTATTCAATATTCATGTTGTCTACAAAGTCTAGGAAAGCTTGAAGATGGTCCTCAGCTGAGGGACCAGTTTCTCCATTATACTTAGGAAGGTATTTTAAGTATCCAGTTGGGAATGCATCAAGGTTATTAGGTAAGAATAAGGCAGCATATCTAGGATATACAATAGGTCAGAAAGCCATGATAGCAGGTGGTGTATGAGGTGCTTGAGGTGTATGAGTTTTTCCAGGTGGAGTATAAGGTGTTTGTGTGGATGTAGAGGATGAAGAAGAAATAGAGGAAGAATATGGTAATTCAGGGGTTGGTGAACTAGTTGGAGGTGAAGGAAGAGGAGATCTCCTGAAAGACATAAAAGGAGTCTTAAGAGCTAACTTTGGGACTTGTAAAGGAATACCTTCTCTTGCTTCAAAGAGAGGATTTGTATATATAGAGAAGGTCTCCTCAGGTTGTTAAGAAGAAGAAGCTTCAGGTTGGTCAAAAATGGAAGGAAAATGATAGGTCGTAGGGGATATGAAATCTGTGGGTTTATATTATGGTAGATTAACACCCAAATCAGTTTTAGTTTTAGGTGATCCTGGGTCTTGGATGAGATTCTAATGAATGAATAAGGTAGGCTGGCTTAAAATCAATTCCTTTATTTAGAAGTTCAACAACCCTAGGTGATAAATGGGAGTAATCAAGATCAGATGGGATATTACTATAGGGGTCAAATGATTCTCATTCTTCAGACTATAGGATTAAAGAAGAAGAATAAGATGGGTGGTGTCCCCTTTTAGACCTAGCTTTTCTCAGAATCTTTTCAGGATCTGACAGAGGGCTAAATATGTCACCTTCTGAATGAGATCTGATATGTTTAAAAGGTGTTAGCTTGGGAGTGTGGAGTCGCCTAGGTGAATGATTTTAACCTTTCTAAATCCTTTAATCACCATTTAAAGGAAAAGAAAGAATTAATATCGTTGTCCCAAGGGAAACTTTAAAGAAATTTGAATCCACGGCAGTGGCACCAGTCTGATGTTGTACCTCTGTGATAGTAGTAGGTCAGCTACCAATGCCAGAGCATCTAAAATAATTTTTTTGGGGTTTTTAGTTTTAGTTTTGGGATACCAATGAATGAAGACAGATTTATAATTGAAATACCTAATCCTTTGGATAATATTAATATCTTAGCAAATCACTGCTATAAGGCTTTACACAGTGATATAAATCAAATAGTGGTGAGAAGAAGACAAAAAATAATATGCTTATCACAGTTTCTAGACTGTAAAATAGAACAATCATAAGTATGAAAACCTTCTGAACTACGTTCGAAAGATTCAAGGAAGTATACTTAAGCTTACAAAAGATGCTGATGATTTATTGATTAGAGGGGATTAGCTAAACAGACAGTTCATTAATCCATTCTCTTAATAGATGATCACTTCAAGAGCTTATAGGAATAAACTGAGACGTAATTGTTCCTACCTAGATATCTCTATAAGTCATAAGCATATGAAGAAAAACATGATGTTTGAAAACTGGAAAAACTTACAGGATAACACAAACTATGTGAAACCAAATTCAGAATCCTTTGCTTTGTATTAAGGTTCCAGAAAGACTGAGTACAACAAGTGTCTACAAAAGCTTCCTTCAAAGGTGCAACCAGGTTCAAAGTAGAATGAACAATCACAACTTAAACAAGGAATGAATAATGAACCTTGAACATTGAACCAATAATAACTCAAGAAGAGAGTTGTTTATACAATAATGAAACTAAGGAAATATCCTAAAAGCCAATTAAGATTTATTTTAGGAAATGAAAGATATTCATACAAGAAGATATGGGAAGCTATTCAACTACTACTTGATGTCCCTTTTATTCAGGCTGAGCTGGCTTTGTTCGTTCGATATTTTGCCCTTTAAGCTACTTTATTGTTTGTATCCTTCACATTAGTTAATTCCTTCATTTAATTTTTCATCTGATACTCTTTAAACTCTATAAATATCCTTTTAACCTTGCTGAGTAACCTTTACTGTGCATTTCTAGTTTTTTTACTGTGTTTTTCAACAGTAAAATTTTCATATTTGTCTTCAAACTGTATGCAGGCTTTTTCTTTGTAAGCCTGGAAACAAGGGTTTTTACCTGCAAAACATAGAAATGGTTAACAAAAACATAGGTGACAGAGGAGGACATCAATGGCTTTATTGAGTTCGAAAGGACGGATTTATTGAGTTCGAAAGGATATTGGAAGGTAAAACCATGGCTTAACTGGTCACAAATGCTTATGGAGGGTTTACTGTGAAAACATGCGAAAGAAAGGCAAAATGATGATTTTTGCATTTAAACTAAAAAACGGCTTTCTTTTTTAAATATGGGGCAAAGTGAGCAGTGGTCGCGGGAGATGGTTTTGGTTTTCATCGCACCGCTTTATGAGGCACAGGCGATTTTGGGGAGGGGTCACCCGATGCAATCTGAGCCTCACACGTAGCAAAGGGAGGTTAGTGGAATACCTCTTTTCGGGTGGGTAATTCTTGGTCAGAGAGCCAACCCGAAAACAATGAGGATCAATAGATTTGAATGGATTTGATCGAATGGTGGTGGAGCAAAAGAGAAGTGTGGAGGGTCCCATTGACTAATTATGCCAGAAATGGCTTTATTTATGGGTTAAAACTAAGATTAATGGGGTTCTTTGTTTAAATCATAAAAATGATTTAACAAATAAATCCTTCACAAAACATGGTATGGCGAACTTGAAAAAATATGAACTCGAGCGAATAAATGCCATCGGGTCCGGGTTCGTCGCATATCACAATCAGAGTTTAGTGAAGGAACGCCCATCGCAAAGGAATGCGATAGGGGTCGGACGCGATGTGAAAATAAAACATGGATAATACTGCGTCGGGTCCGGGCTCCCATCGAATATCAGAGATCACAATGGCAGAGGTTTATTGCTTTAAATGGGACTTGTGACGCGGGCAGATGTGAAATGGGTATGAATTATGATATATATCTGCATTGGGTCCGAGTTCGTCATGCATCGTATATCGCAATGGCAAAGGGTTATTGTTTCAGTGGGACTTGCGATGAGGGGCAGATGCAATATGGCAATGGATTATGATATATATTTCTTCGGGTCCAGGCCCATCGCAATCACATATCTCAATGCGGGGAGAGTGCATGCACGTTGTAAAGGCTTGCAATCCGCCGATGCGATGTTTGATTAAATACATAGTTTTACTATAAAACTTATGGTTTCGAGGTATTTTATTAAAGGGAATTAATATATACGGGAAAGGGAAACTTTAGGGGTTTAATACTATAAGTTAGTGTTAATATGAAACATGAGCGGAAAGGGGAAAAAGACTAAGTATAATGCTTTTAATAAGTTATTTTCTTTCACATATATATATCAGTACTTAGGCTTAAATAAGTTTTTGTGGGTTTTTGGGTAAAATGGATTTAGCATGGGTCTTCACTTTTCTTAGGCAAAAGGATTTTAACCTTAGGAAAAGGGGTTTTTATGGAAAGGGAATGAATATGAACTGTATGAAGGTGGGAAGGGGAAATTACTAAATATATGGATGAATAAGGATGAGGGAAGTTAATTAATTTATCTTGTAAACCTTCATTTTCTTTGTGTAATTGCCTCATGGACATAGAAACATATGGTAAAACATGATAAATGTACATTTTGTCCAATCAATCATCAAACTTATGCAACCTTTCTTCTACTTATCCTTTGCTTATCCTATCATTTTTTTCTTCATTTAATGGGTGCATTTAAGCTTGCAAACCCCTTTCCTTTCTTTTTATTTTACAAAAGAAAACTATATAATTCTAACCTTATAACATCCAAGGACTCAGATTAAACTGATGAGCACCTTATTATTCTCTACCTAACTATTGATCTGCTAAGATTAAATAGTTTGGCCAGATATTTATTCTCTAACTATAAAATCAAATTTAAAGCATGAAGCAGTCAATATTAAACTATTTGACTGTCATGGGTTGTGGCACTTATGACAAGCTACACGCAACCATTATTTGCAGAAAAATAGTAGTGGCATTTGGACTTGCTCACTTTCAGAGTTTATTTGTTTTCTTTTCTTTCTAACCTAACATTTTTTCTTTTTGCATTGACTTTTTTAGGGCATCTAACCTAACATTTTGTTTAATATGGACATCATCATCAATATATTTTTTCAAAAACATTTTATTCACTATTGTTATGTCCATATCCTAACTTAACATTTTTTCAAATATTCTATCTTATCAAAACTAAAATATGCTACAACACAGTATACCACAGAGGAACAATTTGAAGCCATTTTCTTTCACCTATCAGAGGGGAAAGAGGCAAGTGTTTACCCCACGGAACATGTGAGGGGCCTTACCTTCGTTATCATCATTACAGGTTAAAGAAAAAGAGAAAATGGTAGAGGAAGAAGAGGTCAAACAGCAGCATGAAGAACATGACATTGAAAAGGAGTTTATCCTTGTGGACACTAGTGATGAGGAGGGAAACAAATCTTCTGAAGTTACCTTAAGAGCAAAGGATGCCAAAATCAGGGAGCTTGAGGTAAACTTACAAAGAGACTAATATGTTATCTCCTTTTATGAGCAAGAGAACAAGCAACGAGAGGTTAAGTAGGAGTTGGCGCAATCTAAGTACATCAAGGCAAAGAGGGAGGCTGAGAAAGCCAAGTTTCAACTTGATGAGGCTTATGGAGATTATGGAGAGCCGGATGATGAACATGGACAAAGAACAAGGCCAAGACCAAGAGGATTGAAAAAAAGCCTTAGAGATTGGAAGACATAAAGAAGCAGAATTGGAGGAGCAGCTCACTCTAGATGAGCAATTGGTCAAGAACATAGTTGAGAACAGAAAGTCTTGGCTTGAGAAGGTGAACACACACTTGGTGACCCTATTGGACAAAGAAAACAAAGATGTTGAGTTACAAAGGAAGTTGGCCAAGTATTATGCAAGGAGAAACCAAGTGGCAAGGAGTAAGCTCAAAATAGCTCATGAGAAAATTGACAAATTGACCAAGCAAGAAGAGAAGAGGAGACTTAGCATACTTTCTGAGGCATCCCTCCATGCCTCTAACTTTTGATTAGTAATATAAACACGTTTTTGGGCATGTTGGACCATTTTTGAGCTTGAAGGAAGTTGTTGTGTTTTTCAGTCCAGTTTTTGCACAACCATGGAAGGCAAACACGCAATGCCTTTGGCACAACGCTCTTTTATGGGGAATCCAATGAGGAAATAGTCAGCATTTTTGGATTCACAATGATGAGTACAAGCACCCTGTGCATTTTCTAAGGTTTTAGAGTAGAACTGGTTGACCAAAAGCTCCAAAAACCCTCAAAAATGACCCTTCTATGCTCTTTTTGGCCTGGGCACTGTGCACTAAGTAGTGTTGGGAGAATTGACTTTTGACAGGGAAAATTAACTCCAAATGCAAAAGTTCAAGATGTTTTGGAAAGTAGACTTGAAGAGCTTTCCAACAAGCTATTGTAGGGCCAATTTGGACAACAGGAAGGCACTCAAAAGTCCACTTGAAGATGAAGGGTGCGCTTGGCATTGGCGCTACACGCCTAACATTGGCACTGCATGCCTAGCACTAGCGCTGCGCGTTTGACAGTTTGTCCAAATTTTCACTGTTTCATCCTAGTTTTCACTTTCACCTCGGAAAATCATGATTTTATCCATGTAAATGATGAGTTGAATGTAATTATCATGTTTCTAGTACTTAATAGGGTAAATACATTAGGTAAATCAAGTTCATGAGGTATAATGAATCAGTTTGCTTGGATTAGGGATGAGTCACTTTGACCACCCTATTTTCTTGTTAACAGTGCAAATTTTGTTAGAAATAGCTCCTCCTCTCATGGATTTGACTCCTTGAGCTTAGGATGAGTTGTTTGGGGTCTATATGATGCTTTTCCTCAGTCATTGTAGGGGTTGGACTTAGTGGGATGCTTATGCTTTCATAAAATATAATTTTGTGTCAGTTACATCAGGAGATTAATGAAAAATTGCAGCTATTTCTTTGGGATCCATGTGGTATAATGCTTAGTTCAATTTTTCTTATGTTTTCATGTGTTAAAATGTATTGTTAACTCCATTTCATCATTTCATACTCTTATGTGAATGTATACAAGTTTGAAAGGCAGACTCCATAACTTTTATGCTCTTTTTTGGGTAGGTATTTCACAGTCTGTGTTTTCTTCAGTTTAGGAAGAATCCATGAGGTTTACATGCTCTTCCTAGCTCCTCACTTGTCTTTTCACTTCATCCATTAAACCCTAAGGTTCTAACAATTATGCATACCTTTCCCCATCGAACACCTTGTAGTTTTGACCTAATTTCCTCGCCCTAACTGTTTGCATCCTCTTGATCTAGCAAAACCCTTCAAAATCAAATCAAACCTTGTGCTCCTATACCTAGCCTAATATGAGTTTCTAGATCCAATCAATTTGGCTAAGATCCTTACAGAGAGAGCCCTCTCCTGGCCTAGTAGGGCTAGCTACTTAGCTAAGCATGGTTTGTGGTTACCGTGGCATTGGCTTCCTTCAAACTGAGGTTCAATCCAAGTGCTAACAAGAGGGGGGGGCAGAGCCCCCCCTTCGTTGCGCCAATTGTGCAACGGGTGGGTCACAAGGGGTTTGAGGGGGGCGGGTATACCCCCTCTACAAGGTTCGGGGCAGCACCTCGGGAAATTCTTTCTGGAGCCTATATTGGGTTGGGTGGACCTACCTATGCTTTTGTGCATGGTTTTCGCACATGGTTTTGGACGCGATGGTTTTCGGTCCATGGTTTGGAAAGCGATGTTTTTCGGTCCATGGTATTGGATGCTTCGTCATGTATAAATATGTACTGTAACACTGAAAGGAACATAATGAAAAATCAAGATGGTAGTCCTAGTTTTGGGATCTAGGGGCAATCTCTGTGTATATGTGTTTTATGTGTTATGCTCTCGCATTGATTATTTTTTGTGTTTTAGAATCCATATGCAGGTAATTTCTGTACGGGGATAAAACCTACATTTGGTATCAGAGTTGTTTTGGCTTCAGGGGGATGCCTTTGTTGTTGAGGGGTTTCACTCGGTCCTGTGGTAGACCCTGTTCAGTGTGAGATTTGCAGGATCGATTCTGGTGGTGAAAGAAGATAGCGAGTGGTCAAAAGATAAAGATTGAGAAATTTAATAGTCAGAGTTTTGAGTTATGGAAACTCAATATGGAGGATCTATTGGTGGATAAAGATCAGTGGATCATGGTAGATCCAGGTACTAAACCAACGGAAGTGTCCGATGAAGAATGGAAGAAGTTGGATCAGAAGGAAAAGAGCACAATATGATTGTGTGTCTCAGATTTAGTAT
>APFE030047860.1:134311-148952 GCA_000404065.3 Pinus taeda
GGGAAATATTAACGAGAAAACTCATATAAGAGGTTATATATATGCTTATTTGAAGGAACAACCTCTTCCTATCGCAATAAGTTAGGATCCCTCTTCCACCCCATGAAACAAATAATTTCCTTTGCAAATTCTATAAAAATAAAAATAAATAAAAGGTGAAAGAAGAGAAAATCTTCCTGTGCAACCAGATGAAGCAAGCAACTTCATCGAGGTATGGACCAGGCTCAGTTGGAGCGAAGAAATGCTTGTGTTCCTATAGTGACTCCTCCAGAGTACTGTCCAGGCCTACTAGCAATAGAGAAACACTAGAGATGAAAACTAGGATGCTGAATATGTTAAGCTCACAAATTACATTACCCTTCTACTGAATTGAAACAATTGCGATATGGCCAACCTTATGAATGCGTTCAACTGAGAAAGGAATGAAGGTGACAATATCTATAACTAGGTTAAGTGGGGAAACTAAAGTAATTTTTACAATGAATCAATACTTCTCGAAGAACTAGACCTTTCACAAAAGATTAGCCAAAGACAGAGAATATAGAGTTCTACCAGTGTGTCACTAAGCATTGTCGCTGCTACAACATCCTCCAAAATTTTGGCCTGCATCCAAATTTTGGAGCCTACTTTGACCTTGAATTTTTTCGTTTCTAGTAGTAAGAGTCATTCCATGTGTATTCTCTAAGTTTTCAACACCCTTTTGGAAGAGAACCAAAGTGTCATCTTTTGGCATGGGAAGTGTCACAAATCACATAAGCTGAGTTATGGTTCATCTCAAGGGGTACTTTTGGTGCCGATAGATCCTATTTATCATATAGACAAGTATTAGAACTATTCTAAAAATTTTATGCTTTGCGCACAAGTTTCATTACTATCATCACAAAGTGTATCTGAATTGTTGCACTTATAGGTGGTTGTTGTATTGCCGTCGCATTAAGGGGATCATGTTGTCCTTGTGTAATGTTTGTTTAATGTTCTGTCGTCAATTGTTATGAGTGTGTGTGATCATTTCTACGTTAAGACTCGGTTTCACTTCTACCTCATTAATCCTGCACTTTGTCAAATTCTAGAAATTTCTTGACCTCACTCAACCCCCTGGAACTGTGCACTGCATAATATCAATGCTCAAGCTCAAACCTTGCCTCTTGGAACTGCTCAATGCACAATTCTTTCCTCCAACGACTATGCATTGTGCGGTCTCAATGCTGAACCCTAGCCACTTAACCTCCATAATTGCACAATTTAGCGATTTGAACTTAATCATGAATGCAACAAAATACAGACATAACCATAAATATAGAGTTGTAGTGGAAATAGCACTTCATTCCAATAATATCAAAGAACTCAAATATGTTTACATACAAAATGGAAATAAACTAGCTTGGGAAATGGTAGCTTATTTGTGAGAAGAGATGTGGTGGCTACATGCCTCTGAACTATGTTACAATGAGGCGCAAAGGCCTATTTATTATTGAGAAACAATGGAAAAACCTAAACATCCAAAAACCTAACCCTAGGATATGAGGCACTAAAACTGTGGGACCCATTGGGTTAAATTGGTACATAAATTTCTTGGGGTCATAACTTTGGCACACAATCTCCATTTGACATGCATGATACCTCATCAGAAAGATCTATCCGAGGACTACAATGTTGGGCTTTAATGTGAGTCAAAGACTCACATTTTCCCATTTTCCAAAAAAATGTTGTTTAGAGCCTCAAAATGGCTCTGGAAGTTCAGGACCCGAAAAACTGCCAAAAATAGTAAACTGTGCTACAATTAAGGAAACTAAAAAACTGAAAGAAACAATGGTGGGGGTCCAAGTGGAATAGATGGGTGGCCACTAATATCCACCTGGATTAGTCCTCCCCCCTTAGGAAGCAATGGTCCCCATTGCGTTGAGTGCCTCCATGAGATGGGGAAACTTCTGCTAAACTTGGTCCCTAGTGAGCCACTTTCCTTGGTACAGGAGTTATCCAACTTTGACAACCTGATACAGTTGGATCTTATACTGGTGAGTGTTCTTGATCTATTTATCCATGATCTGGTTAGTTGTGGCATGTTCCATGTAGTATGGGTTTAACTCTATTGGTGTGAGTTGTTCTGCAATGTCGAATGTGTCCAACAATGGTGGAAAGTATGGCCGAAGGTAATCTACATTGAACACTGGGTGTAGACCAAGGAACGGTGGAATGTTGATCTCGAAGGCATTGTCCCCTAAAACCTTGGTGATGGTGTGTGTCCCATGTCATAGTGGGCAAAGATTGTGAGGGTGTCCAACCAAGTGCTCCTTCTGCAAATGTAGCTAAACTTTGTCGCCCACCTGAAACTTTTGTGGCACCTGATGCTGGTCATGGAACTTCTTATACTTTGCATTGGCTCTGTCCAATATGTCATGGACCTACTGGTGAATGAGTTGAATGTGCTCAATGAAGCTATTAGCCCAGTCATCTTCGGAATGGACATAAGCCGAATCTACCTGAGTAGCTGCAAATGGTATGACCACATTAATGAGACATAGTGGTTGAAATCCCAACCACACCTAAAAGGAGTTGTGTCCAGTTGAGATATGGAGAGATCTGTTGTAGCTGTGTTGGGCATAGGGGAGGATTTCGTCCCAAGTGCATGGATGCTTTGAGTTGTACATGCGTAAGATGTGTACGATTATCCTATTGATGACCTTTGTTTGGATATTAGTTTGGGGGTAGAAATTCGTGGACTCAGTCAACTTGGTATCCAGTATTGACTGGAGACTTAACCAAAATGCACCTAGGAATTTGTTGTCCCAATCTAAGATAATGGACTGTGGGATCTCAAAGTGTACCCACACTCTTTCAAATAAGAGCTTATCAATGGATTTTGTTGTGATACTCTTCTTGTAAGTTTCCATAATGGCCATCTTAGAGAATCTGTCGACGACTACGAAAATGCAGTCATTGCCATGCTTAGTATAAGGAAGGCCTGACATGTAATCCATGGAGAGGGATTCCCAAGGTCGACTAGGAGTAGGTAGAGGAGTATATAGGCCTTGATTCTTGATGGTTGATTTGGAAATGGCATAGGCAGTGCAGGATTGGATGTACATCCCAACATCCTATCAAAAATTTGGCCAATAAAAATTCTTCTACGGCAATGCCACTATTTTCTCTACTCTGAAATGTATAGCGATCCGACTGTAGCACACTTCCCAAATCATATTGGTATGCTCGTTTGAAGGAACACAGATGTGTCACAAGTGGCATAACAGTGCATCCTGGAGGTGAAAATTTGAAACTTTCTTGCCTTCCAGTAGCGTTTGGTATGTGTTGCCAAATTCTGGATCGCTCTTGTATAGATGTGTCCACCCAGAAGTCTCGTGCCCACAATAGTCAAGAAAAATGGTCAGTGCCATGACTGGTAGTCGATTGAGGCAGTCTACAACATTATTCATTCTTCCCTTCTTGTACTTAATGTTCAAATGAATTGTTGTAGGTATGTGGACCATTCCTTATCATGATCTTTTTGCAACTTCCCCTGTGTCTGTATGAATTTCAAGGGTCGATGGTCTATGTGGATGAATGTTTCCTTCCCAAGAATGTAATGGTTCCATTGTGAGCAGGCCTACACAATGGAATACATCTTTTTGTCATAGGTGGGATACTTTCAGACTGTTTCTGAAAGTGTCTCACTGTGATATTCCACTGGATGCCCTTGCTGAGTAAGAACTACACCAATAGCATAGTCAGAGGCATCTGTCTCAATCTCAAATGGTTGTTGCAGGTATGGTAATGTGAGCAGGTGTGCAAAGTAGAAGCAATGCTTTAACTCAGAAAAATCCTTCTGTTGGGATTCAGACCAAAAGAAATTTTCTTTTTCTCTACCCTTGGTGACTTGACTTAAAGGCCAAGTGATATGAGAGGACTCTAACATGAACCTATGGTAGAAATTGCCAAGACCCAGAAAGTTGTAGAGATCTATTAGAGTGGTTGGGATGAACAATCTTGAATGACTTGTATCTTGGCTGGGTCCACATGCACACCCTGCTCATCAATGATGTACCCCAAATATTTAGCTTGGGTCATGCCAAAAGTGCATTTCTCCAAATTGGCACACAACTTGTGTTGTTGTAGTGTTTGGAGGACCTATCGAATATGGTGGAGGTGTTCTTCCCAACTCTGGATAAATATCAGGATGTCATCCAAATACACTAGCACTAATGCATTGGTGAAGGTTTGTAAGATGTCATCCATCAACCTCATGAAGGTTGTGGGAGAATTCGTCAACTCGAAAGGCATGACCAACCATTTGAAAAGGCCTGCCTTAGATTTAAAGTTAGTCTTCCACACATCAGAGGGTTCAATTGGCACCTGGTGGTAACTAGACTTCAAGTCAATCTTGTTGAAATATTTTTCCCCCTTAAGATGGTCTATAAGGTCATCAATCAGTGGGATTGCATACCTATTCTGGACAGTGATCTTGTTTAGTGATCGATAGTTTATTTAGAGTCTCCAGATCCCATCCTTCTTCTATACCAACATGATTGGGCCCCCACAAGGTGATGAACTTGGCCTGATGTGCCCTTTCTACAACAACTCCTGAATCCACCTCTTGATTTCATCATTCTCCAGAACATAGCACCGATACATTGGTCCATAAGTAGCGGCACACCCAAGGTCAGATCGATGGGGTGCTTGACCTAACAATGTAGAGGTACCCCCATGGGTGAGGTGAAAATGTCCCTATACTCCGCCACGACCTTGTCCATCTCCTGCTACCGTGTGAAAGAGCCTTGTATGGAAGCCATGGCCACATTATTCTTCTTTCCCTGAGGGAAGACCATAAGGAAAATAAATTTCCCGGTCTGGGAAATGATCTTACTACATTGCTTCATAGTGATCAATGAGATGGTGGTAGACATAGCTACCTCTGGTATCCTATACAACTTATTTCCCAAAGTAATAATAACAGTGCAAGGCCTAGACTCATACACAACATGTTGCTTCCACAAGTATGGTTATCCTAATAATACATCACAAAATTAAAGAGGAGAAACATCACATAATACCTCATCTATGAAGGGCTTGATACTGTAGGGAAGGTAACATTGTTGGTTGATGCGAAGATCTCATCCTTGGTGAAGCCACTAGATGATGTAATGTTGTGGATGTGTTATGTTCTGTAGGCCCAATGTTTCATGACCTCTATTAAAATGAGGTTATTTTGGCTCCCATTGTCGAAAATGAACTACAACGGAGAACCATTCACCCACATATGTGAGTGGAAGAGATGCTTCACCTCTTCTAGATATTCACACTCATTCTTCTAGATATTGGTGGTGGCAGCGGTGGCACTGGTCTCCGCATCAATGATCTGCTTCCCCTTGTCATTCCTCTTGCTGAGTTCTAACTCAGAGTTATAACATGCATCTAATTCAGAATCCTTCAACTCGGCCACCAATGGATGTTGGGCTCGCCACTCACATGCATTGTGAGTGGGTCTCTTATGTAACTCACACTATTTTCCCATTTCCTTCTTTGTGTTTGTGGTGTTTTTCTTTTCTTTCGTCTTAGATGGGTTGTCCTGGGTCACCCCTCCTTGATTTTTTTCCTTTGTTCTGCGGTTTGGGGGTGCCTTTCGCTTGCTTCGAATTAATAGATCCAAAGTCTCGTGTCTTCTATTTAAATTTCTGCTCAATCTTGACAGTGTATCAGTATGTTGTGCCAAGCGAGGAGATGTCGACGAACTTTATCTCATCCTAGATGTACTTGTGAAGACAGTCATGGTACTTGAGTACCAAATGTCACTCAAAATCATTGATACCCAACTTTGTGTGAAGGGTATGAAAAATATTTGTGAACTCCGACACACCTTGGTCCCTTCACTACCACAACATGGTCCACTTTATGTTATGATCATCGTAGCTCCTGATAGGGTAATACTACTCGTTGATGGTGCCATGGAAAGAATTCCAAGTGGGTGTGGCTGAAACTAGTGAGGGTTACTTGTCCCTCTTCTCATAGTAGGTTTCCCACCAGTGCTTAATGTGGGGGGTGACTTTGAGAAGTGAAAAGTAATATTTTCTCGATTGGAAAAATCATGAACTGAAAAGTATCATTCTAGAAAATTTAACCATTTATCTATAGCGTCTGCATCTATCTAACTTTCAAAGATGGGGATGTCAAAGTTAACTTGTACCTTAAATAGTGTGGTGCTTCCAGGGTGGTTGCTAGAAGGAGATGCATTGCCTTTGAGTAGTCGTTGAAGGATCTGGGAAAAGTTGTCCATCATCATGTTCCTCTGTTGCTCGAGGGCTTCTTCGATCAAGATTTTGAAAGGGTCTCCTACACCCTCATCTTTATTTTCTTCTTCTATATGAGGCCATCGGGGCTTACGAGGCTGGTCTTGTAAAAATTCAACCAGTTCGAGCCCTAACTCCTTATACCCTGACCTCATTGGAGACATGCAAAGAAATATAGAGAAAGAGTAGATCGCTCTGATACCATTGATCCAAACTTAAACAGAAACGCAAAAAAATACACTCACAAACATAAATATAGATTTGCAATGGAAATAACACTTCATTCCATTAATATCAAAGAAATGAAATATGCTTACATACACAATGGAAATAAACTAGCTCGGGAGATGGTATCTTATCTTTGAGAAGAGATGCGGTGGGTACATGCCTCTAAAATGTGTTACAATGAGGCTCAAAGGTATATGTGTTGTTGAAAATCAATGGAAAACCCTAAACATCCAAAAACCTAACCCTAGGAGATGAAGTGCCAAAATTTTGGGTCCCGTTGGGGTAAATTGGGACATCAATTTCCTGGGGTCGTAACTTTGGCATACGAACGTCATTTGACACGCACAATACCTCGTTAGAAGGATCTATACCAAGACTACAAATTTTGGCTACAAATGAAAGTCAAAGACTTACATTTTCCCATTTTCCAAAGAAATGTATTTTAGGGCCTTAAAATGGCTTTGGAAGTTGAGGACCCGGAAAACTGCCAAAAATGGTAAATTGTGCTACAATTAAGGGAACTGAAAAACTGAAAGAAATAATGGTTGTGGTCCAAGTGGAATATGAGGGTGGCCACCAATATCCACCTTGATCATTCAGCCTCCCAGTCAGACTCCTTCTGTGCACTATGCAGTGGCAAGCCTTAAGTCAACATCCTGCCTCCTTGAACTGCACAATTGTGCAATCCCTAAGACTCTCTCTCTCATGTACTATGCAATGGGAAACTTAAAGGTTCAAGACTACCTCAATGACCTCCTCAAATGCGTAGTCATTCTTCCCATGCATCCATAACTACACACTGTGTAGTATCAAGCTTTAGTCCTCCACTCATGACCTCTAGAACTGTGCATTGTCTAGTTTCGAGCCTTAATACTTGTTGTAGCGACTACAACCACCCTCCAAAATTTTCCCTATGCTTTGTTTTAGAGCTTCCCTTCTAAATGACAACAACCCATCTTAAAATAATCCAGGTACTTGTGCTTCGAATGAGCTTTATTATTTTCATCTTGTTTTGTGTTTTCTCACTTAGTTCTTTTTGTAATCAACAAGTCGATCTCTTGACTTGGTCCTTTGATAGTTATGGGCTTGGCTTAGAGAACTACACATTTCTTGAGGGAAACTAGCATTTCTCTTGGAATTGTGCAGTCCTACTTGCTAGTGAGCCTTCATATCAAGGAATGTGTAGTACTAAATGGTAACGAGCCTTGAGCTGGGACATTGTGTAGGCAGGAGAGGTAGCCTAGAGCCACTCAACCTAGAAATTGCACAGAACCTACTATGCTCAGAATCTACTTAGTGCATGAGATAGAGAGTTTCCTGGTCCTTCCTAGATCTGTGTAATATTTTTGAGCAATTCATGGCATATTTTCCTGAAAAAATGCGAAAAAGCAAAAAAGATCCCTAAAAAATAGGGATATTTTTTTAGCAACTCGAAGGAGGCACTTGAGTTATTTTGGAAACTTCTGCCAAGTATCTATTTTTCCTTGATTTTTGGCATGCACTTCATAAACCCTAACTTGACCAAATATATTTAATTATGGTTGCTCGAGCTCATTTTCTCATTCGATATTGGAGCTCTGGCATTCTTGAGGATATCAAGGAACCTTTGGTGCGATCATCGTCGCTTTTTTGGGTAATTTTTTCTTTTCTAGTCTTTTGCCACTTTTTATGTCACTTTTTGTTGTTTAGCTTGTGAGAGTGTTGTTTCAGTTATTTCTTTGAATGAATACTAGTGCTTTCACTTGTTTTAGCTTGTAGAAATTTTGTTTCAAGTTTTAGATTCCCTTTCCCAAGTGTCGCATGAGTTATCCTATTTTTGCACCAACGGTTGTCGTTGCAGCGAATCCCTTCACATGCTTCATTTTCCTTTAGTTTAACTGATTGTTGCATTTGTTTCACATGCATGCATTAATAATTAGTCAGATCTGTACTCAACATCACACCATCCTTTAGATATGTTTGATTTTCACACTCCCCTTGGGCAGATCTGGGTCCCCTTACCCAGATCTCATGCTTCACTGCATGCACTCCACAATCTAAGAGCTCAAGGCATCTGCCTTGGCTTCTAGAGTTGTGATGAGTCTATCTTGGGTTAGCTCTAAATGCACACTCCGCAGTTCTAGGAGTCAGCCTCCCAGCTTGGCCACTAATACTGTGTAGTGTGCAGTTTCTCCTAGCCTTGGCCCAAGACTGAACTATGCATTGCACATTTCCAATCATCAAGCTTCTCGAATGACTACTGAGAATGCGTAATGCAATGTTACCATAGTTAGCTAGTGACCTCTGTCAGCCAGAATTACACAATCCCTTCCATCATGAGCCTAACTTGTTGCTTGATCTTGTATTGAAGTTGCTTTGGTTTTTAAGTTGACATTTGCTTTCCATGAGTATCCTCTCTATCCCACAGGTACAATAGTTGTTGAGCATCTCTCAAGTAGTTACAGTTAATATGTCATCCAAGGGATCTACATCAAAGAAAACTACCAGGAGATGTACTGGGGAAGCAGTTGAGCAGACATCAGTGGATTTTCCAGTATATGCAGATTCTAATTTGTTCATTGAGAAGGGTTAAACACTAACATGACAGAAAATCAAAGATACTTTTTCAAAGAACTTCAAGGAAGACTCAAAGGACTAACAGGTTTATCTTAGTGTCCAATGGTCAAGATTATACAAGGTTGCATGCAGGTACCTCACCTTCCCATGTGTGGACATTATCAGCTAGGTTGTCTCACACATAGATGAACATACTATGACATTAACCAGTTCTAGCGGGATAGAACTTGCCAACTTCGTGGTAGAGAACTTTCAGCAGATGTATCATTTGCCCCAGCTGGTGAAGCACATGGACTCATTTTTCTATGCCACCCATAGCTTTGGGAACACTAGATATATCATCAAGCATTGGGTGAAAGAGCCATCAAAGTTTAGAAAAACATCCACTCATGTTTACAAGACAAAGTCTCTTAGGAAGGCTTATCAATTCTTGATCACCTTTTGCCTGCACAATATATGGTCAAGAGAATACAAAAACCTTTCCTAAAGGGTAGGTAATCGTACTGGACTAATTAGTGAGTGATGGGAAGCCATTCAACTGGTTAGGCTTGTTGGCTTATCAGTTGAAGATCCATTTGACTAACACTCAAAATCCACCCAAGAATGAGCAAGAAAGGCTTTACATGTCTGCATACTTATTGGATTTAATCCATGCCCAACAATAATTCCCTTGCATGTGCTGGACATAAACACTAAAAGAGACTATCATCAACATCTATTGCAAGTTGCTTTCTGATTACAACTATCGAGGAGTGATGGCAAGGTTGAATGACCATTTTATCATCTCGTTGTACAAGATTATCTTTGGTTATTATCCACATTGCATGTCCCAAGAAGCAATGGAGGTGATAGTAAACATTGCAAATTGGTATACCACACGAGGTGGCACCTTCATCAAAGTGTTTGGCGAAGAGAAGCCTCCACATGTCCTACCAAGGTATTCCACTAACAAGCTCATCATGCAAGAGGTTTCATATCACCTCTCCATAGGGCTGTCAGTAGGAATGCACATGACGAATAAAGAACCATGGCCTTGCGGATTGGATTATACAAGATTAAGAGCATGAACAATGCAGATTCCAAGGCTAAGGAGATAGTGAAATTCAAGTTCGGCACCAAAGCGTTTAATCCATATGATCCCCATGGTATTTGCAAGGATCACTGTGTAAGGGTGCATTTTCTATGGATCCATGTGGAACGCCTTTGTCCAGAGAAGGACCCTTGGAGGTACTATTATGATGCCTCCAAACTCCGTGCACTGGTTAACATAACAACAACTTGGAAGGCTTCTCTGCATACATCAGCACCTCCGGAAGAACAACAACAACAACAATAGGCAGCAACCCACTGGAGGATAAGGGAAAGAGGAAGATTGTTGAGAATCTAGAGGAAGAGTAAAGCTACAAGATGAAGGGAAATCCTCTCTTGGAGAAGGCAACTTTGGTAGCGTAAGAAAAGAGGAAGCAACAGATAAAGAGAGCAAAGCAAAGAAAGAGAGAAAAGAAGAGGTTGTAGGAAGAAAAACTGAAGCTACAGGAGATGGAGAAGAAGTTGAAGGAAGAACAATAGTTGAGGATGAGAGAAAGAGAAGAGAAGCAGAAACACGAGGAAGAAAAAAGGCAAGGCACGATGACAAAGAAAACAATGCCCATATAGGTTGATAAGTCAGAACAACTAGCAATTGAGGAAGAGGGTGAACAAATGCAGGATCGGGAGATTGCTCAACAGATTAAGAAACTTCTTGAAGTGACATGCATTGATATGGAACATGAGGCACATAATGAATATATTGACCCTATCACAAGAGCATCAGAGGTCATCTCTCAGTATCCACCACCTTCAGTGTCAGAACTAATCCCGAGCAAGCAAGGAGGTATCGTTCTCCTTGATGATGATTTCGTCATGGATGTGTATAATCTATCGTTTGATGAGTTGTAGAAGAAGATTGTATAGGCACAGAGGATATACTTTCCAGATGATCACGCATCACCTGCATTCATCAAGGAAAGGGCGATAGTTTCAAACACCATGAAGCATCCAACTACCCTTGCCGAAGCCAGATTGTCCTATGCAGGAGAAACAAGCTAAAATGTTAAGTACTTGATGTTTGAGAATGAAAAAGTGGAAAAAACATGCAGGATGCCAAGTAAGAGGTAGGGAAACTTCGAGCATCAATGTGGAATGCAGTTTCCGCAATGGGGGAGATGAGGAAAGTGACACTAGCCAAAGTGTCCACACTTAAGAGTACCATGCATAATCTTTATGACATAATTTTCAACGTGTATAAAGTATTTTTCCATGTGCATGGCCTAAAGCAGCAGAGCAAAGAGTTTGTTCAAATTCTCAAGAATGTACATGCTGCCATCTACCATGTACAAGAGTGGAGAATACAGTACAAAGGGGCCTGACTTGACTTGGTTAAGAAAATGAAGCCACACACAGAGTTGCAGAAAGTAAAGGTCTGGATGTTGATCCAGAACTATGAGTAGCTCGCCCCATTCATCAGCAGCATACATGCGTCATGAAGCAAAAAAACTTATAGCTTGTTGAATATAATATAAAAATACACAAAGGTAATTGTACTAATAATTTATTAATATATATAATGTACAAGTGATGTTGAATGTTGGAATGAGGACCCACATATATACCTAGAAAGGTGTCATTTCGTGACTGGACATGTATTTTAGACATGCCTTTTCACTTAACTTAATGACTACTTAACATAATCATCATTTCATTATTTATTATTTATATTTATTTATGTTTATTTTATTTTATACGATTTGTGTTCCTAATATTTCCCTTTCCTTCAAAATCTTTGTCCTCAAATATTTATTGTTGACATTTTTCTTCATCTTGCATTTGTCATCTCGGCCTATGTAACTCCATGTCACTGGTATCTCTATTTGTATACTTCGCTGGTAACATTGTCTTGAATTCAGGGTTATCGATTTTTATTTTTTATATATAATATATATATATAATATATAATATATAATATATATATATATATTAAATATATAATATATATATATATATATATAAGTATACGTAAGGGATTCAGTTATATATATTATCCATGATGTATAAATATATGTAAGGGGTCTAGTTACATATATTTTCCACGTTGTATAAAATTAATAAATCGATTCGATAACCATAGACTGAGTCGTATGAATTCACGTTGGGTTACACCTCACCAGGTTTGAATTTCGATTGAGGTACGATGCTTCACGACAGGGAACGAAACATTTTTTAATGTGTCTTATTGTGGGAACAATGGTACGAATTGGACACTGATTGATCACGTGAAAAACAATGACTGATTCAGGTAGCCTAGAGCAAGCACAAATATGGCTTAAACAATGCAGATTGCCCATGGTGACAATGTATAGGTTGACCTGTAATCAATAACAGTAGACAATTTTTTTTCCTTTGTTGGAATGTGCTATTGATCACAATGGTGTGGAGCATGATTCAGAAAAAGAAGGGCGTGACTTGCTGGTGGGTGTCTGATGTCGAGGAAGCATTACACAATGGTGGACAAGATTTGTCGGGGGTATCAGCGTTTGCAATGGGAGTTAGGGTGTAGTACAGTGACAATGGATGAAAGTGGAATCGTGGTATGTTGTGGGGCAATGGATGCAGTATATGGGATGGACGAGGTGTTGGTTGTCAGCCTAGGAGTTGGTAGGAGACGGAACAACAGGACAGTGTCGAGCTATAAGGGGAAGATGGTGGATGAAGACAACTAAAGGAGGACTGTGTCAGAAGGTTCGGGTTATCCGGGGAAGATGATGGATGAATATAGATAAATGTGGATGGCTCCAATGGTTCCTACAAATATCCAAGTGAAAGTTGGGGCTCCTTCTCACAAGCACGTATATACGTGCGACTAATTTTTTCCTATTTCTAATGAAGGTCCTCCATGCTTCATATTATTTATTCAAGAGCCTTTTCTTTCTCCCCTTTTTCTCTTTCTGGATCAGTATTGTAATGACAATTTTGACTTTAAATCTCTTCTTATGGCGAGAATCAACAACAACATTCAACAACTGATGTGACTTTGAAGATAAATAATATGGCATAAATCTCATCTTGTGTAGTAATCATCCTTGAGATTGTAGGATTCCCTTTCCATGGTGTAAAAAGAGATGAGCTTGGTCATGTCTTGTATCTTAAACATTTAGATCAAGCATGTCATTCCCTATAAGCAATTGCAAACTTCCATCTGACCATCTCACAAAAGTGAGCATCGCTTTCATAAGAAATTGTACCATTACAATTCCAGACCTTCCTCCATCGCACTATATTACCTTCCAATCGAATCCATTTCTTAGTTCCAAATTCATTTTTTTCAAAAGTTTCCTCTTCAACTAATGTCTTCGGGTCAAACAGTTTTGGGTCAATTTCCACAATATTTGACACTCATACAATGTCCATCTTTTTTGGCTGACGTGTAGGTGGGTGTAATGGAAACTCCAGCTCTAAGGGAGGGCCTACTGGTTTCTCCTTTTCCCTTTTCTCATATTGTCTTCTTCATCTTATTCATACCGATCCATTTCATCATGTATTATATCTTCTGAATGTAATCCCCTCTGCTCACTTCCTCCTTTCTCTGAAGCATCCATACCCACACTTTTGTCTAGACTATGTTGAGTAGCATATTCTAGTTGTTCTTCCTTTTCAAAATAACAAAAAACATCATGCATATTTGCTTCTTAACATTACATGGTGACCATCACCTTAATCACTTAGTTCTCTAACTTGTTCAATTTCTCCATCCTCATCCTCTAGATTTTTTTTGTTCATGAGATGTTTCAGAGACACTTAGAATGATTTCTTGTCTTCTACTGGTTGCCTCTCTCGCATCATATCCTTCTGCATCAGTCTCTACTTCCTTTGCTTCACTCTTAGCCCTTTGATTGCTAATATCTCTTTCTGGTTCGATATATTCTATTTCTCCTTCACTTTCAACATTAACTTCATCTGGATCATCATCTTGATCTACATAATATTGATCGACATCATTTTCATATTCATAATTATCTATTACATCTTCATTCTCATTATTATCATTCTGATCAAAATCTTCGTCTCCTGCTTTACCTTGTTTTATTTCTTCACTGTCGCTATCATCTTTATTATTAAATTCCTTTATACCTGTTGTAACTTCTACATATGATTTTTCCCATTGCTGAAGCTTTTATTGAATTTTGCTAAACTTCTTAATGAATTCGGGATGTAAACGTAATGGAATATTGTGTAGCAAACAATGTTCAAAGACTCGCATGGTTATATTGTGTGGTGGATAATGCTCAAAGTCTCACATGGCTCTGATACCACTAAAGCAACAAAAATTATATCTTGTTGACTTTAATGTAAAACTACACAAAGGTATTGGTAATAATAATTTATTAATATATAAAATGTACAAGTGATATTGAATGTTACAATGGGGACCCACATATATACCTAGGGAGGTGCCCTTTCATGACTGGGCCTGTCTTTTAGACATGCCTTTTCACTTAAATTAATGACTATGTAACATAATCATAATTTCATTATTTATTATT